>CM029373.1:17969736-18193113 GCA_017165825.1 Hepsetus odoe | reverse complement strand
CACACACACACACACACACACACACACACACACACACACACACACACACACACACACTATTCCCCATTAACATGAGTGGTATTAGTGATAAAGTTGTTATTGAGCTTTGTAGGTCTGACAGGCAGAAACATATGACTACAGCAAACAGCCCTGTCTCCCTAACTTCTCTACTCTTCACTTCACTCTACAGCTGGGTGCTGCAAAGTCCTGTGGCCCTCTAACTGCCACTCTTCATACATGAAATTCTTTCTTTCAAGTTGATTTCTACAAACAAATCAAAACAAAACAACAACAACAAAAAAAAACATGTAATTGTGAAATCTGTGGTTGTCTGCAGAAGTGTAAAATAGATATTGTGAGCATCAATTTTGCAGAAAAACCAAAAATGATTTTTCAACACATTTCAAGTGTGCAATTATACCTGCCTGCTGTGATTAACTGCACTGACATTTAGCAGGCAAAGATGATGTAGTAGGGATAACAACATAATAATAAAACCCTAATAAATCTACATTTTAACATGTGAGGTGTTTCTATCAGACAAGTAAACCTGATGTCTGACCTGTGTCATCTTTGGAATGGTAGCACTTTAAATAAAATGATGTTATCCTGCTGATGAAAGAGATTACACATGAATGCAACACATCCACCCACCATGCATGCTCATAATTCTGATCCCACCCAGAAATGCACCCAAGCATTTTAACACCCACCCCCAAACCACTAAAGCCGCCCCTCCCACCCTCCCAAATAAGCCTAGATGTATTTTAACAAAATGTGAGATGGAGATCCTGCTCTGATAAGCAGAGCGTCTCTGTAATACATTGTGTGTGTATGTGAATTTGAAAAGGTGGTGAGTGAGTGGGAAAAGAGTGTTTCTGACTGACTGTGCAGGCTTTTACTGTAGTGCTGTATAACTGAAGTACAGAGAGGGAGACTGGTTGGATAATCCAATTAGAAAAAAAGACATGAAGACATAATGCAGCAGGATATAAAAGCTTTTGGCACAATTGCCGGGTGCCAATCCAGATCAGTCTTCGCATTCAAAGTCTTTTTGCCTTTAACATCTGTATATGATGTTATATAGGCTTCAGGGGGTCAGGTTATAACCTGTAAGATACACTATTTGTCCAAAAATATCCAGACAATATTTTTCAGTTAGTGAATTCTGCTACTTTATATTTTTCTCCTGTTTCTGTACTTTCCTGTAGTGTTTCTTTGCTGTAGTTTTGTCTACAAATTTTTTGACATCTCAGGAAAACTCAGTTTTCCTTTTTAAGGAACCTCTAAATATATGGGTAAAAATGCAAGCACTTTAGCATGCCTTGCCATATAAGAATAAGTAGAACAGGGACAGGAGAACAAATTAGTTCATTCAACCAAAT
Source organism: Hepsetus odoe (assembly GCA_017165825.1). Lineage (NCBI taxonomy): Eukaryota > Metazoa > Chordata > Actinopteri > Characiformes > Hepsetidae > Hepsetus > Hepsetus odoe. The sequence goes on along the minus strand of CM029373.1, from coordinate 18,191,728 downwards.
GCTAAAAAAAAGCTGCCAGTTGTGACTATGGACGTTTTGGACAGGTAATGTAAGAAAAAGTTGATAAGCTGGATTGGAACCATATCAAGCTGTTTTATTTATAGAGATCAGTAGGTAAGTAAGATGTTTTCAAAAGGTGCTGTTGCAGGGACATAATGAAAGTACACACACAAACACAAGAAGGCAGAGTCTGGAGACGTGGGACTGCTAATATATTAGGAGACCAGTTAAGGGAATTTGTGTGGGTTGCGGTTTGAGTGCATCAGAATGTGCTTGTGTCTAATGTACACAAACACAGCCTCACACACACAAACACAAGCACACACACATACTGTCTAGCTCTAAGCAGGTTAAACTAAATGATTTTAGAGGACAACAATGCAGGGGGTCTGGGAATGATTTTAGGAGATTGCGTAATACAGATCTGGAAGTAGTATCAGAATGTTGAAAGTACCCAGTGCCGGTTAAGTGTAATGAGGTACAGGCATTAGAGTCCTCTAGGAGAAAAAGCAATGAATAACACTGTCCATGAGCACATCACACCAGTGTCTGCTTATTTAATTTGTTCAAGTCTATTTTGCTGACATATGATGTGCTCCACATGTCTTGTTCCTTTGTAAATGGTTATGTTTCCATCTCTCTGCACTCGTTCTGGTCATGCACAGGAGACGTGTGACACAGATACACCATAAAAACCAGGACAGAGACTTGAGAAGGTAGAATCCAGCAAAGGTGTGCACAAGTCAGTCCACAACATAAAGACAGTGGTGCAAAGGATAGATAGATAGATAGATAGATAGATAGATAGATAGATAGATAGATAGATAGATAGATAGAGAGAGAGAGAGAGAGAGAACAGGGAGGGGGTCTGGGAGCAGGGGATGTGCAGGTGCAGTGCTGTGTGGTCACTCAGTAGATGGAGCGGTAGCTGCTCCTCTGTGTCCCATAGCCCCAGCCCCTGGACCCCCCATACCATCTCTGTCTGTCGCACCTCAAAGGACAGTTCCTCGCCCCCCTCCTCCTCTCCCCCTTCGTCTTCCTCACCAATGTGACAGCTCTGGAGGGAAACAGTCTTGTTAACAACTTTACCGAGCTAGTCATACTGGATCAGAAGAACAAATCATTAGAATCAATCAATCTGGTTCTGAAGAAACGCAGCTCAGCCCTGTTATGTAACTTGCCCTGTTCATAGAAATTGTTGACTGAAATTAAATTAGATTAAATCTAATTTAATCTAGTTTTTACTATAATTGTAGTGCAGCATGGTGTGCTATACAATAGCATTTTGTCAGTGAGAAGAACTGTATCTATCGTTATTATTATTATTTTTTTTTTGTGTGTGTGTTTTTTTTAAGAGTACAACAGTGAAGAAGCAAGTGTTGGATGCTAAACAGAAGTAAACATGTTATTTTTTCCTTTCCACTCCAGTTGAAGCTGGTAATTAGCTCAAAATACTTAAAAGACTGTTCTAAACTGTGGGCTCAGTACTGGAAAAAGGTCATCTGGAATAGATGAAGTGCCACCCACCTTTGCCATAATATCAGCATACGCCATGTAAAGGTGATCTACATCAAGTTTGCTGCGGTTAAAAGAAGATCAGGCATAACTGAGAGAGACAGTCTTGGGAAAATTGTAATCATTACAACATTTTTATTATTTTTTTTTCTTGCATCTACTAAACCAGCTGAGAGCCAAGGTCTTACGTCTTTTCAGTCAGAGCCGTGCGACTGAAATGAAGGATGAGCTGATGCAGAGGGTCTGGCTTTGCTTCTGTCTCCTCCTCTTCCTCCTCTTCTTCCTCCATGGTTTTCTAACAAATCAATTGCAAAATCAACATAATCATTCAGTGGGTCTCTTTGCCAACACGTGTGAAAGTGAGAAGAGGGGACAAATGTAACCTTACAGATAAATCGTCGATCATCTTATCCTCAAAGGAGTAACCCTCATTCTCCAACCAGTTGCGTTTGTAGCCATCTAGGAACATGTTGGACGCCCGGTGCCTGGAGAGAACAGGATGAGGGGGTACGTCTAAACGGGTAACTAAAACAATAGGTGAACCGTAACAGAATGCAGTAACTAGTGGTAATTAGTGTCAGTATTTCCTAGGAACCTGGGGACATTGTAGAGAGGGGTCATCCTGAAGCAGGCCACCACTGCCCTGCGGCGCTGCTTAGAAAGCAGTTTGTGCCAAACCATCTTCTTGGACTTGAATGGGTGTTCAGTCTGAGTGCAGAAAAAAAAAATGGACAATAGTTTATGGCATTTATATTTCACACAGAAAATGAGAGAAATCCAACATGGAAGTAAATCTTGCCTGAGAAAATATCCTTTTTTTATTTTTATTTTTTTATTAATTAAGTCTAACTTGAGTGTTCAGGAAATCTTATACATCCATCCATGACTTTCTGCATCTCAAGGTGCAACAGCAGTTTCCTTAGTGATTTATCAGCATCAAGAATACTGGACATGATATGATAGCTAGATATGATAGAGCAGCAGTGTTCTAGTGTTTAGGGATTAGGCCCCAGAATCTCATGGGTCATGGGTACGAATAGGCCAGTAGGTTGCCCGGATGTACCCTTGAGCAAGGTACCGTCCCCATCACTGATCCCTGGGTGCTTTAAATAGCTGCCCCCTGCTGCACGGCGTGTATGGGTTTTTCACTGTGTGCTGTGCCGTGTTTCACTATGACAAAATAATCACGTTCACGTCATTCAGCTATATGTCTGTAACATGATCACATCCCAGTCCGGTTTAATACAACTGAGACTGGAGTGAATCTGTCTGGAAGATATATGGTTATTTATAGGGGCAGCGGTTGCCTAGTGGTTAGGGAGTTGCCCCCGCATCGGAAGATTGTGGGTTTGATTCCCTCCCCAGTGGGTTGCCCTGAGGTACCCTTGAGCAAGGTACTGTCCCCGTCACTGCTCCCATAGCTGCCCACTGCTGCACGTGTGCGTATGGGTTAAATGCAGAGGTCCAATTTCTTTGTGGTTCACTGTGTGCTGTGCTGTGACCTCGCAATGACAAGGGTTGTCACTTTCACTTACTTTCATATATATGCCTTGTGTCTTTCTCAACCATGACACACATCAGAAGTACTTAGTGTTTCGTGTTTCTACAAGCTTTACAAATCCTTTTTGTACAAATCCAAAAAATTGCCAGTATTCTCACAAGAATTATTAACCAATACTATTCACAGAACTGTATGCATTCAAATTCATAAACTAAGACATGTTTTACAAAAAACAACAACTTGAACAAATTTACCAAAAGGTCTATGTTTTGGGCAGCATTGTGGCTCAGTATTAGTCAGGTCCTCTTCAAAAAACCAGCTTCCATTCCCAAAGGTGATGAGGGTTCCCCTGACAGCAAAATCTTCCCAACATTATCAATGGGACTTGCCTGGTCATGCAATCACACTCACTTCCTTAATAACCAGGTGTGAGTTACTTATGCTGTATGTTGGGGATTGTTGAAAACTCCTTTTTAGCCAATGAGATTAAATTCGACTCTAGAATCTATTGGTACATCTCACCATTCCTATTTAATTCAATAATGCGTAACGCTCCGCGCAGTTTACAGAGAAGGTGCCACAAATCTTGATGCATTCCCTTCCTTTCTTATCTCTGTGCTGTGCTTGGTTTCTCTAAACATAATGAAAGGTTTTTGTTTCATCTGTTCAGACCACAAGGTTCCAACAAATGATGGGGTGTGGGAAAGGAGATGATTATGGCAGAGCTCTTATCATTAGTTTAGAGCGCGTGGAGAAATCTCTCTTGGGACACCAGTCCTGGGACAATCAATTGTGATTTCCACTTGCGTATTATCTGTACAGACAGTGATGTTGAAGGTCTTGGTGGGAGCTTTTCCAGCTCTGACCTTCAAAGCACCATAACTGCTAGTTGTTGCATGAAATCTTTACCATTAGTGCACACCAGGTGAAGTTAGCACAAGCACATTGAACTTTGACAGCATTATTATCCAGGATTTAGTTGCTATAATTCAGTACAGTAACTCCATGGACGTTAAGCATTGTAGTTTAGGTCACAACTCCAGGCCTCCGAACATTAAACTGGCGAACTGTCAGCATCAGGAGCATTTTTAAAAGAGTTTCTTTTATTAAAACAAAAGATGTAACTAGTGGATACAATAATAGTGAGAAAAGTGAAGGAGAAGCAACATTAACACTATCTCCCAGACTATTAAAGAACATTTCGACATCAAAACAATAGAAAAAGTCAGAAGACACCAACCTCCTGAATATAAATCAAACGTATTTATCACTGGCAATGGTACTGGATGTGTCACTGAGGTGATGACTTAGTCTCAGACTCAGGTTAAGGTCTTCTTGTAAACATCCATTTTAGCTCAAGACCAGGACTAAACTGTAAACATAACCTTTCATGTCCCCCTTTTATACACACAGAATTTCCCACTCAGGTTACTCGGGTTTATTTGCGTAGGTGTGGCTGAGAATTTACACGGCTGTGATGTCACATGTTACCAACATATTACCAGCTTCGCTTAAAGTCAGTGGGGAATTTCAGAAGGCGGAGACTGTGGAAACAGCATCACACACTAAAGGTCATGTTTGTGGGGTTATGAATTTACTCCATGCAGTTTAATCCTCATCTGACTGGAGGCTGCTGCCCATTTTCAATTAAGTTTTTTTGGTGGGAAATTTTAAAAGAAAGAGTACTCACGTGGTCCTGCATCAGCATGGTACTGGAGTCACTATTACAGCTGGGGTCTTCTTTACACCTCGTACACACAAGATCCTTGTTGTTCCTTTAAAACAGCAAAACGTAAATGCTATTAAATAAACGATGAATATGTGAATGAAATGTATGTATAAAGGATGCTGGAGTCAAATACACATCAGTGTCAATAGTGTCATCTATCATCTCTATCTGTCTATCTATCTATCTGTCTATATCTATCTGTCTATCAAGAGTGAAATGTAAATGTTAATAAATAAACAATGAATATATGTATAAGTGAATGATTTTATAAATATACAGTACTGTGCAAAAGTTTTAGGCAGGTGTGGAAAAAATGCTGTATACAAAGAACGCTTTCAGAAATATAAATAATAATTGTTTATTTTTATCAATTTACAAAATGCAAAGTGAGCGAACAAAAGAAAAAATCTAAATCAAATCAATATCTGGTGTTACTACCTTTTACCTTCAAACCAGCATCAGTTCTTCTGGCCCCACAGAGCCCTGATCTCAGCATCATCCAGTGTGTCTGGATTACATGAAGAGACAGAAGGATGTGAGGAAGCCTACATCCACAGAAGATCTGTGCTTAGTTCTCCAAGATGTTTGGAACAACCTACCAGCCGAGTTCCTTCAAAAACTGTGCAAGTGTACCTAGAAGAACTGATGCTGTTTTGAAGGCAAAGGGTGGTCACACCAAATATTGATTTGATTTAGATTTCTCTTTTGTTCATTCACTGCATTTTGTTGATTGATGAAAATAAACGATTAACATGTCCATTTCTGAAAGCGTTCTTTGTTTACAGCATTTTTTCCACACCTGCCCAAAACTGTTGCACAGTACTGTATATATACATAAACTCAAAATAGAACAAATAAAACCGATCGATGGTGTACTTTGACTTCAGTGTTGTTTCTGTTGAATATATTAAACATCAAATACATAAAAAAAGCAAGTAAACAAACAGGCCTGCTGTTTCAGGTGTGAAGAAGGACTGCGGTGTAAGAGCCAGGCTCACATGATGAGTGTGTGTGACCTGCCAGGCACAGCAAACAGGCCTGAGTGTGCACTCTGATGAGCCTCAGTCTGTAGACTCTGCCGTACCTGTGTGTGTGTGTGTGTGTGTCTACACTCACCTGATGAGCCACAGTGCGCATGCTCTGCAGTACCTGTGTCCGCACTGGCTCTGCTGGGCTTCGTTCAGGACGCTGTTGCAGCTGCTGCACAGGTAGTGTTGGAGGGGCAGCTCGTCGCAGATGCTCTGGGGGAATCCGCAAGGAATCTCGTTCTCTCCGGGACACGACGCCATGGGTATCGCTCAGCTCTCTCACACACACTCTCACACACACTCACACACACACACCGAGACCGACAGCTCGAGCAGCACGCGCACACACACTTATAAACCCGAGAGGAGGTGGATTTCACACGGGCTTCCCCTCACACACCCGGAAACACCCCGTGCTACGCACACACACGCACACACACACACACACACCCCTTCAACAGAGCACAGGGCCCAGTGCCTGCACACCAACAACTGGTCTCTCTCTCTCTCTCTCTCTCTCTCTCTCTCTCTCCCTCCTTCTCAGTGTCATTCTCTTTCAGTCTCCAGTCTGCTCTTTCTCCCATGCGCTCTCTCCTTTCTTACCTTTATTTCTTATTCTCTTCTCTCCCTCAGCTTCTCTTCTTTCCTTGTCTGTGTTTTTTCTCCTGTTTCTGTGTGCTCACCCTGTTCTCTCTCATCTTTTACTCAGAACTGTCTCTCCACTACCTCCGTCATATCCGTGTGTGTGTGTGTGTGTGTGTGGCTGGGGGGGTGGGGGTTTCCACTATGAACGCAACAGCTTCCTCGTTCTGCTCAGCTCTTTTGCACCGATGAATAAATACTTCATCATTTCTCATCCAGGCCTCTTCAGTGCAGAAGAAGGTGGAGCAACAGTCAGAGTGCAGCGGGACGATCACTTCACACCCTTTCAGTGATGCTCACACCTTCCAGCCTCAAAATAGGGACAATAACATGAGGAAGGTTGCTGTAGGCTCACGTGCGTGTACGTGCTCATGTCTGTTTTTGTCATTCTGATCTGAAGATGTCAGTGGCACGGCGGGACAGTGGGTAGCCCTTTCGCCTCACAGTGAGAAGGTCCTGGTTTCGAGGCCCAGCTGGGACAGCCCAGGTCCCTTCTGTGAAGAGTTTGCATGTTTTCTCCATGTCTTTGGGAGCTCTGGTTTTCTCTCACAGTTCAAAGTGATGTCAGGTGGAATGGGATGCTAAATTGCCCCGTGCATGAGTGTATTTGTCCGTGTTTCTGTGCTGGGATGGTGTAGCGACCCGTCATGGGTGTTCGTCCACCTTTCGCCCTATGTGTGGTTGACCACCCACAACCCTTCTCATGATAAAATGAAATAATGATTGAGTGAAGCTTGGCATGTTTTACTGTATCCGTCTTCTATCGAGTATAAAGTTAATTTATTTCAAAGTTTGCATTAAAAACTGAGAAATATATATTTCCATAAAGATGGAGGGAGAGTGCAGAAAGAACAGAGACAGCAAGAACTCCAAATACATTGTTTACAGGAACTTTTAACAGGGATTTTTACTTTTTTTCTTTTGTTCGGTTAAAGGTTTCAAATTCACCCTAGACCCAACTTGGTTTGGGCCTTTTTAATCCTACTGAAGTTTTATATGGTGCATTTGATTTCAGTTTAAGTTTTTATATGAGTATTAATCCAAAATGAAGTCCGATGTTAGCCGAGCCAATGTGTCGATTTTGATGACGCCACAAAAACAATAAATAGAAAAGGAGCCGTTTTGTATCTGCAATTGCACAAATAAACCGCGTAGACTGAGAAGGAAATGGTGCTAGAATAGTTCTAAAACCTAATAAAGGTATATGTACCGAGGCAATATTGTTTATTTAAAAAAATTAGAGTGTCTGAGAACATATAATATTCATGAGAGTGTTGCAAATGTTTTGTATCACTTTTTTTTTTTAATTTATACCCTAAATGCAGAAGTAATGAATGTGCTCATGAATAATGACAGACAGACACACGCATACCCAGAGGCAGTTCAGTGTCTCCATTCCAGCTGTCATGCATGTCTTCACTGTGGAACTGTGGGAGGAACCCGGAGCACCAGGAGGAAACCCACACAGACATGGAGAGATCATGCAAACTCCACACAGAAAGGAGCAAAGTCCCCTCAGCTGGCAATCAAACCCAAAACCTTCCGGCTGTGAGGTACCTCCTGTGCTTACCTCCTGTGGTGCCCTTTTTAAAGGTTATTTACAGTCTAGTAAAGACGTAGTAACAAAAATAGGCTGTTTCTCGAGAATAAAGAGAGTTGTAAAATGGTCATAAAATAATGCATTAGTTATTTGTTACTGTTCTGATTTATGAAGGCACAAAAGAAAAAAATTAAATCCAAACAATACAGAACTTTAATGAGGTATACATGCCTTATTTTAAATAATCTTACAATATTTGTCTGCATGGCCATAACAATTGAACGACACTCAAAAAGTGAAATCAGTTGGCAGGGCAACATTATTGATTTCAAGTACCAGGCACTAAACACAGAAAGGAAGGTCTCATATAAAGCGATCAGGTTACTTTAGACAGAATGCTCATAAAATTAGCCTGCAAACAGGCAAGACGTCAGAAACAAACGAAGCAATAAAGAACGTATGACAGGTAGGGCAGGTTAGGGAGTTGGCCACAGATTCGGAAGATTCCCTTACAAGTAGGTTGCCCTGAGGTACCTTTGAGCAAGGTACCGTCCCCGTTTCCCCCCCCGGGCGCTTCCATAGCCGCCCCCTGCTGCAGGGTGTGTGTTTGTGTGCATTGGTTAAATGCAGAAGTGCGATTTCATTGTGGTTCACTGTGTGCTGTGCTGTGTGTTCTCACAATGACAATAGTCACTTTCTTTTTTTTCTTTCACAAGAGATGGCACCAGGATAAACTATGGAATGAAGTCAAGCCAGCAGGTTTGACCCTGACTATGGGACATAGTCCCATAAAACAGTCCCATACACACATACGTACATAATTTGCTGCTAACATCTTATTGCCTTCTGAAGGGTAAGAGCTGTTTAAGCATCATGAAAGGGACCTACACTATATCAAATGGGGTTTTAATGTTATGGCTGATTGGTGATGTAATACAGTTGGAGACTTTATCTTGTCTGTTGACACACAAAATGCACGATATGGTTCTCACCATGTTTTCGGGTGGCAGACCAGGAGCAGCCTAGCATAACAAGAGGGCTGTAGTCTGCCATTATACAAGGGCTTGTAAGGTTGGGGCTTCAAATAAAGGGTCTAGTGAGTGGACATACACGCTGGTGTTTTCACCTGAAGCACTCTTCCATTTATAAAAGACTTTTGGTTACTGATAAGTGCAGCGTACATTGTGTGCAAGCAAGTCTCTGCACAGATCCATCAAAAGAAAGAAAGGCTGTGAAAGTGAAGGAAACTGCTCTACCCATTCTCAGGAGAGGGTCTGAAATCCCACCAGCGTTCATGTCTCCTGGTGATAACTTAAAGAAAAAAAAAAAAGACTGCCAGCAGTGATGCAACTTGGGATAAATGCTGCAGAAGTCTGCAGTGAAGCCACAGGGTTTCTCCTTACATGCACCTTGTTCTCTTTAGAGGCGTATTGCTATTGAAGCCTTAATTAACTGTGTGGCCTTTTTTTTGCTCTTCAAAGCACTTTTTCACCCAATCACTATTCTCTATGTGCTCTACAACATGCCCCTTACATTAATAGCCTGGTAGTGAAACAGGAGAACCTTTGGCAGAAATGTTAAGAGTAATTGTGCAAAAAACTTGAAAGCCTCTCAAAGCAGGTTAATCGCAAGGTCGTGGGTTTAAATCCAGGACAGGTAGGTGGCCCTGAATTAACCTTAAACAAGGTACTGTGCCCATCACTGCTCCCCAGTGCTGGATATGGCTTTCTGCTACTCTTCTGTGGGAGTTTGGACAAAATGCAGAGAATGCACTCGCCGTTGTTCACTGTGTACTGTGCTTTGTATTCACGATGGTAAATAGTCTCTTTCGCTTTCAAGATGCATATGAGAGTGTTGTTATGCTCCATCCACTTCTACCCAAGACTTTATCTTGCAAAACCTCTGGTGATGTTCTGATAACTTGTTGTGCTTCTTTCTCAGAAAGCAGCGTCTCGTTTGAATGCTATGACTTTTAAACAGATGCTCTGAGCATATCTAAACGGTCTTTACTTTCCATATCAGAAAAAGCATTGCTCTTATTTTATCTCCTTATTTTAACATTGATTGGGAATTTGAACGTGTATGGCAATGTTTCAAGAGAACTGAAAATGCAAAATGATGCACTAGGATTCTTACCTTCTCTCAACAGCTGGTTTTGTAATCATCCATACAGCGAATCAGTTGTTAAACTCAGATTTCCTTGTTCATTTAATGTTGCACAATGTGATAATTATCCAGATTGACTTCCAGATTAATCATGCTGTAGCTGTAGAGGAAGTCTTGTTCAGGAATGGCAAATGTGCATGTGTAGAGTAAAGTCACAATTTGGAGGGCAGCCCGGCGACTCGACCTCGGATAAGCGGAAGAAAATGGATGGATGGATGGATTATTAATAATAACAACTTTATATTGCGCTTTTATTTGCAGCTTGAGTGCAGCTCAAAAGGCTTTCCATGAAGTGCAAAAGTAGAAATAAACAATACATATGAAAAGGGAGAGAAAAACAGTATAAGTGTGTTCATCTGCATGTTTATTGTAACCTCCTGGTGATTTTAGTTATTTGACAGCACAAGAACCCTTGTGTTTCAGTTTGTCTCTCGTCTGGTCTCTGTTTAACTTACCATTGCTGCAGTTTCATGCCTTGTTGATTGTATCTTAATTCTTTGGTCTGTTCATGTGTTTTTAATTCAGTGTTTTATCCACACATACACTCTGCCTGCCACCCACTCGTCATTCCATCTATCGTCTATAAAAACTGAGAGTGGAATAAGAGGATTCAACAGGTTTAAGGTTCTCCAATGAGTTCTAAAATAAATTCAAAATTCTCCAATGATTTAACTAATTCTAATAGAGAAACGTGTGTTAAAAAAGAAAGGCTAATTTATCCTTCTTATCTTTAGAGTTGACATAATATGGGTAACACTGCTCCACTCTACCAGAGTGTATGTATATATATATATATATAGTCTCATGTCTCATCCAAGGACTCTTTTTGTGTTTCTCAACCATGACACACATTGGAAGCGCAGAATGTATTTAGTGCTTCTAGAGGTTTTCAAATCATAACTGTTTTTATTGATTATACTGTTTTTATTACCAGGAGGAGGTAACAATGAAGTAGGAGAAATGATAAAGGGATAAAATAGTGGAGATAAAGAAAGAAAAAGAAAGAAAGAAAGAAAGAAAGAGGGTCAAAATGAAATAGTATGATGAAGTAGAAGACAAAAAGAAGGAGGAAGAAAGGAAAAGAAAAGGAGCAGCTCAAGGAAGAAGAAAAGTAGCCAAAAAAATGTGGACAAGGAGAAGCAGACGGGGTGGAAGAAGCATAAAAAGGAAGATGTAAAGGAGGAGAAGAGGAAAAAAAAATGAGGAGTGATAAAGAATATGATGAAGATGAAGAAGAAGAGCAGTGAACATGCCTAATATTACTGAGGGGGGGTCAGTGGGGTTTCAATATCAAGTTGAAGGGATTAATGACTCGAGCCAAACCATTCACCTCAATGGGAGCATTCTTCACCACAAATCAATTACTGTGTAATAGGAGACCTGGGCCATGCCTGCCTGTTTTTCATTAAACTGCAATCACAGCAGGGCCTGCCGTTTCAGAATTACTGTTGCAGGTCGAGCAGGAGCAGGAGGTGAAGAGGAATCCTTAAGCCCTCTTAAATCACCATGCAGACATGCAAACCCTGTAATGAATTCATCCAGGAAGCCAAGGATGCAAAAGCTTAATTCGCGCTGTAGGTTCAATCGACCTGGGCAAGAGGCCCAAAAGATGTAGGGGGGAGCATGCAGGGCCACTGCAAATTTCTCCTTGTGGCAATCCCTGTTGGAAGTCAAGCTCATGCTGGAGATAAGCACGGTCGTGAGGAATGTGGGCCGCAGGAGACGGATGTGTTTGTGATTTTGCTGAACGTTGAATATTTAAAGTGGTCTGTGGGCACCTGCTTCACTCTATGTTGAACCGCCGACCTCCTTCTGAACCAGTCCTGGGATCACCTCCTTGTGGCGTATTACATTAACACCTGCCTCTTACACACACTCGACTCAAAGGAAACATGACAGGTTAACAGGAAACGTTTCCCATCACATTGAACTTCCTGTGCTAACCAATGAAAAACGAGAAAGAGAAAGAGAAGCAGAGAGAGAAAAAGGGAGAGGACCTCCTCTTTGGCGTAGGAAGTAAATGAGAGAGTCAATGGGCATCGTGGCGATGACTTTATTCTCTAAGTAGACGTAGACAGGTGAGCATTCTTAAACCTTAAATCATGCACAAGTGGCAGCGGTGGCCTAGCGGTTAGGGCGTTAGCCGCATGATCGGAGGATCGGGGGTTCAAACCCCTTCCCAATAGGTTGCCCTGAGGTACCCTTGAGCAAGGTACCGTCCCCATCACTGCTCCCCGGGCGCTTTCAATAGCTGCCCACTGCTGCACGGGTTTGAGTGTGCATGGGTAAAATGCAGAGGTCCAATTTCGTTGTGGTTCATGTGTGCTGTGCCGTGACCTCGCAAGGGTTGTCACTTTCACTTTCAAGTGGCGTTGGCCAAATATTGAAATTTCATTCATGTTTATAGCTCTCAGTCATTCTGTCCTAAACCACATTCATAGGTCTATGAAATGCTTGGAGCAAGTTAAGAGACTTTTTGGGGATCTTAGGATCACGATGCATTTCTAAGGGTCACCAGAGTGTCTCGCTCTGACATATATGTCAAGGAAGTTGTGTAATTGGTAGAGAGGCTTTTCTTCACATTAACTTTGTTGTAAAAGAAACAATGTAGAGTGTAAATAATTAGAATGTTTCAAACCCCAGTCCATAGTGGGAATTATTCAAGTCCTAGTGTACATATGAAAATAAGCGGTGAAAACAGCTTCTCGAGTCAAGTTTTTGTGATGTTGCAGAAACCAGTGCATTTACATGTGTCCATCAATTCAGCCTTTAGTGTAGCTCCGCCCACTCACGAATAAAGTTATAAGAAGTGTTTCAGTTCAGACTGTTTTTTGAACAACACACAGCACAGGGCAGCACATAAAAATGAAATCTTAATTAAAAGGGCAAATAAAAATGAGATATATATGTGTATCAAAGGCCTCTGTTTGAACTTTTGTTATGTAATGTGTAAAAAAAAATTCCAGCTGTTCTTTTCATTGGGTCAGAAATTCAAAATAAAATAAAAAAAACCAATGGCTCAAAATGACCTGGAATAGTTTCACATTATTCTCTTCTCCTGTCCAGTTACCATTTCATGTTAAAAAACCAAATACCAAAAAAAAAAAAAAGGATTCAGAAGTATTCTCTTCCTCCAAACATATTTGTTCGTCCAAGACATGTTTTGTGTTACAAGTTTGCTACTTTAGTTTGGACTGAAACTCCTTGATCACGATTCGACACAGCAGCACCAGGGGCTTCCTGAAATCATACAGAATAACTGATTAGAATGTACAAAACTACTTTAGGGAGTCACCAGGGTTATTGCCAAACTCATCACGGTCATTCAGTACAATGCTGAAGTACCAACACTGTCATTGCAGTGTGAGCACTGTCTTTGTGGACGGTCCGCAAGGACAGCTATTCATTTCATGACTTCAGAACACTCCCCCAAGCAGAGGACATCAACATTCATTGGAATTGATTTGAGTGCACCAACTGACTGTAACTATTCTCAGATACTGATTTTACCAGTCAAGGTCGCTGGGAATAAGGATGATGCTTTATGCAGCACTTATAACACACATGGCTTCATAAAAAAAGCAGAAGCCTTACAAACACATCATCGTCATGGCAAACTGAGCTCCTGTGTGTTGAAATCATTTTTATCATAAAATAATTCCTTGTTATGATGTAAGGGGATGTTTTAGCTGATTCAGTGCAAATAACTGAGAAACAAGGGGGTTTCCAGAGGCATGTAGCAGTTATGTGATTCAAACGCTGCCCTTTACAATGCCCTTAGACTTCTGAGCGCTATTCTTCTATAATTGCGAAGTAAAAATGTCAAAAATGGAAAATTTTGTCCTGTTTCATACCTTATTCTTTGAGGAGGCTCCAAGTGCTCCTCTGTCATGTTGAAATATGGCACATCGTTTGGAGCGAGGCAGACACATTGACTTCAAGCGGCTTTCAAAGCTACATGAATGTTTGATGCCTACAGATTTTTAATGAGCCTCATCGGTCCCCATCCGTCCTTACACAGCAACGGAACAAATGAAAAAGAAATCCCCTTCGTTTCTCTTTCTGTCATCTGTAATGTCAAGTGCTGCACCATTTCAGTGTTCACCTGAAATACATGATTTCCATCCTTTACAGCTGCTCTGCTGGACTGTTCTCTGCAATTGCCCCACATAACAGAATGACTAATACTCAAGACGACGTGATGTGCCCACAACATCTACAGAAGAGGCTCTGGCTAATGATCTATGCCTGACCGTTCTAGTCAATTACTTACTAATAAGCTGACTTGCAGCCGCTGTGAGTTGGCTGACCACGGAGGAGTAATTACGACACATTGATATGCTTACCTCAGCTTCAAAAACACAGCAGACGAATAAAGCGGAAGTAGTTTAGAAATTCGGAAGGTTTATTAAATGTCACTCGGAACATTGAAACACATTTTAGAGATAAAAAAAGGAAAACAAAGAAAGTAAGTGAGAAAGAAACATAGGCCTACAAGACACAAACAAAGTGTAGCTGGAATATGAGAGCCTGTACTGGAGCATGCCAAATGCTGAATAATACAATTTTGAAAAAGTGCTGATCTGCTCTTCTTTTTTTCTCTTTTTCAAAAATATTTATCCCCCTTATATTTGGTCATAGACATGAAGACAGTGGAGGGGATGCTGAAAAGGCAGTGGATGAGGAAATGAAGAAAAAGTATCCATTCAGATTTTGAGGGAACAAAGACATGGGCCAATCACAATCTATGGTAGGGGACCTTTAACTTAGTAGCAGTTCCAGAGAAAACTAGAGGGAAATTCTAAGGCCTGGGGAGTTGCAGCACTAGGCCTTTCCCTAAAAGTACCATGTTCTCTGATGAAATGAATCAATATCTCTCGCCTCCCTGCTTGGCCATATTGAAAGTCCACTACCTGTAGCTGCCAACTGCTGTCATCATTAGCAGTCAAATGGAGCATAAGAAGACTGGTGTGTGAAGGTGTTTCCCTTCCTGCTAAACTAGGTGAAATGATCTAGGTATTGGCATTAGCATTGCTGCTGCACAGTAGTAGATGTGAACACTTGTAGCACAAAAAGCCCTCTGCAAGACTCTGAGGGGAATATTTTAGCTGTCAAACCCATTCCATCTATAGGACATCATCTGCTATAAAAATCATTTCATCTTGCCAGCGATGACTGCTAGCTGTGGCCCCAGGCTCTGCTTATTGAAAGAGTTAATGTGTCATAATCTTGAGGAAAAAGAAAAAAAAACCCTGTCAGCTTGCCTGAGAGCAATACTTTTGAAGGGCCACTGACAGTTATTCATTCGGCTATAATTCTGAGTTCCTGTGACAGTGAGTTAGCTTTTCGATTTATAAATACTGACCTCTCACCAGGAATAGCAACAAATTTCTACACATTTCCATGTTTGCAAAAATAGGGGACCAAAGAGGGGTTCTTCATTTCTACCATACAGGAAGAACTGTTCCATTCTCACGTTGTTGACATTTCTTTCAATATAAATATAAAGGTGACACATTGCTATGAAAACACATCTTTTTTTTTAAAGTGCAGACACCTTCCATCTCAGACAATAATTATTTTACAATTACATCAAATATAATTATAACAAACAGATGAAATAATAAAAGTGACACACATTTGTTACACCATACTGTGAGTACGGCCGTTACCCATCCATTATGAACTTTGCAATTGATTTGTTGTTGATCAAGGAGAATTTACACATGAAATCAAGACTGGGTATGTAAATGTATTTTCTTAATTTATCAATTGTTTATGAATTATGTAATATTGAAATAATTTGGATGGATATACACTTTTGTGGGTGGTGTGGGTGAGGGTCTGTGTTAAAATAGCGCTGCCCAGAACAGCCCAGAAAAGTGAAGCATTTAACATGCCAATGAGCCACCAGCACATTTCTCCTGTTTTCCCCTGATTGGATGGAATGAATGAACGGATTCGCCTAAGTATTTAACACACAGGCAGAAATAGTATTATTCTGATATCTTATGTGTAAATTAAAACAAGCCTGATATACACAAAGGAACAGTTTCCAAGATCATGTCTAAAACATCAATGGCCATTCAATATTTTGTCTAGGACTGGAAATAATCCATCTGTAAGAACACTGACCCAATATCCTGAAGGTCCCCTGCCCTGCTTTATTTAATGCTTTCCTTGATTTAATCCCTCCACTACAACTGATCAGGTATACTGGGAACAGCACTAACAGTAAAATGTGAAGGGTGGTTGTGAAGATAGGATTTGAAAAACCTGTTTTAGACACTCAGTAAATCTCTGCCAATCCTCAAGTAGTGCTACCTTGGCGATGTACTCACAATTAGTACCATATATGCCAAAGCCAAAACATTTCCATCAAGCGCTACAAAATTGAATCCACTTCATTGTCATCATGAGGAATTCCTGAACAACACGATGAAACAAATGCTCTGTGAAGAGGGGCATTGTTTCTGTGGAGAGCCTCAGTGTTCCATTGATAGGCCTCTTAGCAATTGTGCTTTGTGTTTTATGGTGCCATTGAGTTGTCCTAGAGAAAAATTGTGCTGATTGGGCCATCACTCTGAGAGTCACCACGGTGACTGTCTTCCCTCTCGGCATCCCTGCAGATCAATTATGCATTTTACTTGACATGAGGGGACCCAGTTATCTAATTGTTACCAAAGAGTGGTATGTAGGGGCGCAACTCTGACAAATCCATATACTTGACAAAGTATTAACTGAAAAAACGGAATGAAACAGAATAGAAAAGCTTGTCTTCTGTCCCTAAGACAACCCTGGGTCACTCTGTGTAAGAGGAATAATTATTTGTCTTTTGAAACAAAAGGCTACACATAATCCTTGCTAAATTCCACAGCTACTTTTTTACAATTTTCATTTTTTCAACATTTATTTTTTTAACAGACAAAAACTTAATTATTCCATAATAATATTCAGAGAGGTGACCAGGAGAGCAAGAGCAAAACAGTTGCCTAATGCGCTTCAGCACTAACACTGCACTACGAGATGGGTCGGGGTGGGATACTTTGGAAAGAGGGCTTAAAAACAGAACCACGCAGAATGAGGGGCAGTTACTACATCATCACACAGTTCTCACACCTTACTGTAGTTAGTGTCTCTAACACCTACAGGCCAGCTCTCCTCTTTTTCTTTGCATGGTTTCGTTTGTTTAGTTCATTCTGTGGTACCCTCATTTATTCTCCTCCCGGGTGGGCCTGATCTTCATCTCAGTGAATTTGAGCGAATACTGCCAGCCAGTCCAGGAGGACCACTCGATACCATCAGCGTAGGATGTGTGCTGGCCACGTAGGTACTGTCCGTTCAGGTTGGATGTGTGGCAGTTGCGGTACCACCAAGCTCCATGATAGAAGGAGGCACAGTTGTTCTCTGAATGATCGTTGTCCTTGTCCTTTGTGGTGAATTTCATGCCATTGTGTTTGAGCAATGAGTCACCTGAAACATCAGGGAAAGAGAGAAGGTTAGGGCATGAGGCAGTGATGCAAGGAAGTGAAGCAATGGTAGGAAGAATATAGTCCTTTTAGATTTTATTTTGCAGCTAAATTAGTGAATAACTGATTCTGGTTAAAGTGATTTACAGGTTCAACCCAGATATTCTTAAAATCTTCAAAATGTGGCTTATTATTCAGAGTGTTTGAAAATGCAAATTTTACAGCCAAATCTTCTGACTTTAGCCAACTTGAGAAATCTGGGCAAAAAAAACAAAAAAAAAAAAACAAACAACAGCTATCTATTAAATTGTGTACACAACTCACAATGAACAAACCAAAAGAAATGTTCCAGTTTCCTTTTGCTTAAGTTAACAGAGACTCATCATAGGAAAGCTGGGGAAAGGTCACTCTGAATGAAATTAAAATTGAAGTTTAATATGCAAACTTAATATTTCAAAAGATGTCATTTATTCCCAAGTCCATTAGATCCAAGTATGAATACTACACTCCAATGTCATTCACTTCAAAAAGCATCTGAAAGTAAGGTCTAAAAATGGTCATATAAATATGAATTAAGACACATATAACCACCATGCAAAAGTCACAAATGGACCTCAACAAAAACCTTTAAAACGAGAAATATATTAATTTTTTTTTCTCCAACAAAGCTGTCAAGGTTTTCTTATGACACAACTAAAGGAGAAAAGAGAATTAAGATCCCAGAGAGACAAGACATCAAGCTAGAAGAGGACAAAAGTGTGAGACAGACAGAGCAACATGATTATTGTGCCCTTTTAAAGCAGTGTGATGGACTACCTGGCTCGTGAATGTATGTGCTGTGAGTGCTCAGGCTAATGTAATCCCAGCTCTCTGCTGCCAGACTCTTCTAAGACCAAGCCAAGCTGATGAGCCATTATTGCCAGTGTTACAGTGAAGGCACGGCTTTACACTCCACAGATGCTAATTCCATTCTGCTGCAGTATAGATCACACTTGCCCTTTTATTTCCCATTGATATAGTTATGTCATGTCATAAAGCAGACAGTCATAAATTCGTTTCAGGTGTCTTGTGGATTTATCAGCAGTTCTAGAAGGTGATGAAAGCCTGATGTGATGGCACCAGTAAAACAATTGAATGTAAGTGTGAAAAGGAATTGCGTGGACTGCAGAGCTAATAAGAAAGATTCGGTGTCATTCGGTTGAAATATGGCACTGTCTCTCTTACCTTGTCACTTTTAAAAAGACGCCACTAAGAGTTTTTTGATTGATGGCACAGAAGAAGCATTAGAGTTCTCTAGGGAACTATCTTTTGTAAAAGAGATGTGTGAGCAAAAGGAATTTTTTAAAAGTACAAAAAATCCCCCCCCCCAAAAAACTACATACTGTAAAGGTTGTTTTAAACTTTTCTGCAAGATTTCTTTTTTTTTTTTGCAGCCAATTGGAATTTCTTTACACTCAAATTAACCTAGAGCCATTTTTTATTAGCATTTATTTTTACCTATAGCTTGCACTAATAAAACTATGTAACACACACATTTTCATAGTTACTACAAACATTTTAACATTTTAGTTGTTCTTTAAGAGGCCAAACTGTCGTTTCAAATTCTCAGTCGGTTTAAGTAACATGAATGAAACAAAACACTCACAGTACAAGATAATTTACAATAATCAGATTTTGTTCCATTTTAGAAAGGATATTTTGTTAAACCTCTCACAGTCAATCTTGCATAATCATGCTACAACATTTTGGCAGCATTAAAATCAGAGCGAGTGCATTAAGCCTCTCATTTTATTTACATCGTGCAATCTGACAAAATCAATACAATAACAAGGCCAATTTCCAAAATGAAAGACTGTTCATTCTGATCTTGAATGATTACAAAAACCTTAACATTATGTGGAGGTTCTTTTAACTTGAAAAGGTCGTTCACGACTCATTTATAAAAAAAAAAACAGTTCTGTAAATAAAAAAAACCTCCATTTAAAGATTCTTTAAAGAGAAAAATATGATTCTTCTATGGCTTAACGCAAAAGAACCCTTTCTGGCATCCTTATTTTTAAAAGTGTTCCTTCCATATGCAGTGCTCCTTCAAGTGATTTCCAGTGATATTCAGGCTAACAATAATACAGTTGATGAAGCCATGCTCTCTGAGTGCTGCTTCTCTGCTAAAAGAAGGTCTTACAAACACGGCAGAGCTTGATGACATTGAAGTGGTTTGGGTTTTTTTTTCTTCTTAAAATTATACCAAAGTTTACCAGAAAGAAACAAATACATTTACCTAATATTTTTTTTCTGTCCTTTCAACACACCCAGAAACTGAGCTTTTGGACTAAAAGAATTTTCCAAGACTTATTACTTATTTATATAAGAACAAGTGTGATGGCACATTCTTTGATGGTAGCTATTGTATGACCTCAGGTATGACCAACCAGGTGCTATATCAGGCAATCCTCTTTTGGCTCCCCTCAGGAGCGAACTCCAGTGCTATATGTAAGTATTCACTGGCAGCTATATGTAAGTATTCAAAGCATAACAAATCTTTGATTGTGTACAAACTGATATCAGAATATTCTACTCATACACTAAGTCAATCATTTTACCAAAGCATTTTTTCCTCTTAGCAGAACAGCCTTCAAAGCTCTAGCACCTGAAAGCCTGGGTAAAGCATGTTTGAGCGAAGGTACGCCACAAAATTCAAATCAAACGTCTTGGGACAGACCCGCCAACCCATGAAAGCAATACGAGTAATTAGGCATGCACAGGAATTCATAAACAGGCTCCCGATGAATACATTAGAACATCAGAGGAGAATTATGCATGCCTCCATTCGGACAAGCATTGTTGCAAAATTATCAAACGCTCACGTATAATTTTGTTCCCCTTTTTCTTGCCTTCCTAATAGCACAGAAAATATTTGTATGTGGCAGCAAAACTGTCATTAACACCAACTTTGAGGCTGAAGGAGATGAAGCACAATCGGGGTACATTTGTTAAGAATGGGGCAGAGAAACTACATCTGGGGTAATTATGTGTTTTCAGGTGTCAATCTACTTCCACTCTATCTCTGCTCCTACATCATACAGTCCCTTTATTAAAGACGGGACAATTAAAAATCACAGGCGCACATACCATTTGCTCAGGATGGAATTATGACTCAGTGGTCCCACTGCAGCAGAAAAGTACGTGATGTACAACAAAAAACACTTATGCAGACAAAAGGCACCGATGATCAGTTCTGACATCATGGATTAATGAGTGAATTACATGAAGTTTAAGAGAGTCAATCCAGTGGAATTAATGAACGGACTTCTTGTGTGCTAGTTTATGCTTCATGAATGTCTTTATTGGAGGTCTTTGAACTAAACTGCTGCCACTTTCCATTGCTTCAGGCAGGTGCTAAAGCCTGCTCAGCCCACAAAGAATTACCCATGCAAGAATGTTCATCCCAACAAGAAGCCTAGGGGGGACTGCTGGCGCATAATTCCCATACATTGAACTACTGCCTGGTACTGGCAGGGGATGTCAGCTCCAGTAGGCCTCTTACCCTCAACCTCCTGTCGAAAAATTCCTCTCCTCATTTCGGTGATGTTTGGGCTCTCTGGAGCAGCGG
Organism: Hepsetus odoe; assembly: GCA_017165825.1. Lineage (NCBI taxonomy): Eukaryota > Metazoa > Chordata > Actinopteri > Characiformes > Hepsetidae > Hepsetus > Hepsetus odoe. Next base: position 18,170,528 of record CM029373.1, on the reverse strand, counting down.
CCTTCTATTAGTTCGACAGACTATCATTTAGCTGTCGACAGTACAGGGCCTTTTTTGGCCCTACATAACCTCAATCTGCCTTTCACAAAAGTTTCTTCTTGGGTTTGTTTTTTTATCTTACTCTTTTTTTTATTTATTCAGAAGCCTGTTTAACTGCCCACCATTGTGTATAGAGCTATAATTAGGCCAAAAGTTTTGAATCAAACATGAATGAAGTTTGAGAATAGTCTTTTGGAGTCTGAACAAGATTAAATCTTGATAAATCAGCTTCCTAGGCAAAACCATCCAACGAAAAAGCACCTTACCGTCAGGTAAGGTTCACTAAAACCTGCCAGGATGTCTACTGTGTAAGGACTGTTATTAGACCAGACAAAAATAAAATAAAAATGAATCTAAGACCATATTCAATAAGAAACCGATCAGCTGTCTAAAGTTAAGTTCAAGAAATGTTCGTATTACAAGATATTAACCTTCTTCTTATATTAAAAACGGAGAAAAAAGGAGTTTTTTTTCTGTTGAACCAGATCTAAGCCCAGCAAAAATTTAGAAAACAAAGTCACAACTGGCCTGAGAGGGCACATTTTATCAAGTTTGTAAAAGACCAAAGTTGGTCTTTGATGGCTTGCATGAGTACTGTGCTTGGTTTATGCTAGTGTATTACATTTATAGGTTTAATAAATCCCCTTTCTGTAATCCTGACTCTGCATTTACATCATGTCCAACCCACCACAGCATGACATACAGTCAGGTGGAGTGATCAAATATACATATATGCATATGTGTGATATATATATATATATATATATATATATATATATATATATATATATATATATATATATATATATATATCAGTTATTTACAACATAAATAACATTCTACAATATGTTAGAAATGCATGTGTGATATTTAGTAAGGGATGACAGACACAAAAATTAGGCCAACTCAGACATTAACGAACATGATGGGGATGATAGCTTAGGGGGAGGATACTCAGCTGTGGCTCAAGAGGTTGTGGATTTGAGCCTGGCTCTATCCTGTTTTCAGCACTAGTACCATTTAAGCCCATGAGCAAGGCCCTTAACCACAAATACCTCCAGGGAGACTTTCCCTGTCATTAGGCAATGCATGTCGCTCTGGATAAGAGCGTCTGATTAATGCAGCAAATGAAAAGGGACCATTGATGGAAAAAAATTCTCCCTAGACACTGCTTGCTGAAGAGGTGCCGTGGGACTGAAAACAGTGTATTTATATGTAAAAAATAAGAGGGACTCACAAAGGCATTCTAACATAAATAGCTAAATGTTTAGATTTAGCTTTTATTGTTTTTTATAATTTTTTAACACATGCAACTTTAATATCTTCAGTGATTCCAGAATAGATTATGATAAATTACATGCCTGGTCACATGCTTTGCTGGTTGTTCTACACAAGCAAAAAAATTATTTTTCAGGACCCCACTTATCAACACTAATACAAGCCTGTTTTTTTTTTTTAGCCTATTCTAGTTGATTAAGCTTTACTCTGTTTGAATACAACATGTTTGCAAATCTGAGAATTAGATAAGGGTTGTTTCAGTTTCATTAAAACAAATGTACAAGTGTCTAAATGGGATGGGACATACAAATTATTTTCTTTTCAGTTTGACAGCACATAATCCAAAGGCTAATATCCAAATACAGATACTTATGCACAAATAGAAAGAGATTTTTTGTGCTTTCCACACCTATGTTAATGGCCCCATTGCAGTCAGTCAGTCATTTTCTGCCGCTTGTCCCAAACGGGGTCACAGGGGCATGCTGGAGTCCAACCCAGCACACACAGGGCGAAGGACACACCCTAGACAGGTCGCCAGCCTATCGCAGGGAGGAGCGTGACGTGGACGGCACCTTGCTCAAGGGTACCTCAGGGCAACCTATTGGGAAGGGGTTCGAACCCCCAATCCTCCAATCATGCGGCCAATGCCCTGACCACTAGGCCACCTAGTATCTAGTATATAGTAATCTAGTATATATTTTAGGTAAATATCATCTGAGAATAAAGCAACCATTACTGGAAAATATGTTTATGTTATTTATATATTTATATTATATTATATTATATTACATTATATCATATATATTGCCACAACTACTGGCATCCTTAGAAATCTGAATTATGTAAATGTAAATGAGTGATCCCACACATGTTGAACTAATTTTAACTTACTATTAAGGAACCATCAATGGTTTAATGTTTGATTAGGGCATAAAAAATGAGCTAAACAGGACCAAATCACTTCATCACCAGTCATTCGTCATCATGGAAAAGATTTAAGAGCATTCCTTTGCGATAAGGCAAGAGTGGCTCAACTTGCACAGACCAGGACATTTACACAAGAAAACAGCTGCTTGACTTAACGTCAGTGTCAGCAGTTACAATAATCATCAATGTGAAATCACAAAGAAATCACAGACCAGCCTGAAACAGTAGGGATATTTCCTCAGCAGCCACAGTTAAGTAGATGTTTAAATCTCCAAAAACAAAAGTTTCAGAATTACAGGGTTTGGTAACAACAACACCATGTCTCCAAATTCACGACGTATACAAGACAGAACGTTTTAATATATTTTTGCCACAAGCAAAATGATTGAAATAACAATAATGTATGTGACTTGACTTAACCTTTCCTAGGCGTATAAACTAAAATAGACTAAATATAAATATAAAATAGAGTAAAATAATCTAATAGAATAAAAAAAAAAACTGGAAATGATATTTTAATGATATTTTAATACCAGGATTAAACAAGATGCCAGATAAACTTCAGCTTAGTGTAATTAAGTGACTCCAGATGATCAGACCTTAAAGAGTGTTGCATCTTTTGTGCCTTAGTGTATATATAAAGTGAAAAAAAGTGAAAGTGACAACCCTTATATGTTTGTAAACAAGAGAAGAAAATTTGTTACTAACCTTTACATTCATTGGCTATAATTTTTATTTTTTTTACTTTTTCAGCTTCAAAGAAACATTTTTATGAGGATGGATATTCAATATTTTCAAGTGAGGATTGATTTTGGCAAATATCTGTCAGTACCAGAGGTATGGATATTTTAGTATTGATCTGCCCGTCCCTATCTGGAACACACTTAGCAACCTAAGATTGCAGTATAAATAAAAAAAAAAATAAAAAAAAACTGAACTCATACATAAAGCACCTGCTTCCTTGCCCTTAAACTGGCTGACTATTTGCTGTTGTTGACTAAAGTGAAAATTACACATTCTAAGTGCAATTTTAATCAAGATGTAATCAACAGAGAAAAAACAGGCTTTAACGGATAATAAAATAAATTTTAAAATGTGTATGTTGTGACGCAGAAATCTAAAAGCATCCTGGCTAATTAGACCTGACTGCTAGCCCCATTCTCTTTTTGATTTATGTTAATAGGAGTGTTTGTTTATGTCTTCCATAATAAGCGAACTGTCCACTTCATTGGAATGCCACAGATGTATTCTGCCGGTTCATTATCCATGCCCTTTCCAGCATACTCCGAAGGTCAGCTGTGGGCCCAAGCCCAGCGAGGAGGCCAGCAGCAGGGGAGCAGAACCCAGGACTGATAGAGTGCAGGGACCCAATTAATGTTAAAAAGAGGCCCTGGCGGCAGCGCAGGTGAGGCATGGAGAATTGCTCCTCTCTCTGCCTCGCCACAGAGATAACCAGCACCCATGTGCATGCATTCTGCACGGTGGAAATATATACCTTATTGTACCAGTACTGACATGGCTGGAGGATTTAAATGAATCCATGAATTTTCATGATACCGTCTATTCCTAAACTTCTATTCTTCGGTTTTATAGAGCAAAATTAGTGCCCTGTTTCTTCTGAATATGAGAACCTATTCTTTCTGGAAACAAATGGCCAGCTAGGCTGAATTTCTGAATACAAATTGTGTCAAGTGAAGAGAAGCAGTGAGCAGATGCTGCATCAGTAACCAGTGAATTTTAGCATATCCCAATACTGCTCACTTTTTCCAGCTCAGACTTTATGAAATATGATTCCTCTAGGCATTGAGCTCATCTTCCTGTCAACTGAAAAAAGCAAGAGGCCAAAGAGGCTGAGCTGCTGTTGCGCAAAGCCACCTACTGTTTCAAATTCACAAAGCACACTTTGACGGCACATTAGATAATGTGTGATTCTGAATTCCAGTTTAGCACTTCAGCCAATGTGACCTTTTCCATCTCCTTCGACAGATGGTATAAAGATAAACCACTCTTTACCGCAGTTATTTCCTCACAGTTAGGACACAGCTGAGGTTGGTCTATAGTCTGAATCCTTGTTGCAGAGGAAAAAGGCTGAGTGGGGTGCGGGTCTGCTGTACAGCATGTGTCTTTAGAATACAGAATTCATAAAGCAATGGGACATAATACACTTCTAAGATGGTTCCTCCTTTCCCATAAATCTAATAGATTCAGCCTGGACTACAGAGCACTCAACACAGCAACTGAATGCTAAAACTCTGACAAAAAGGACTAGGGGAGTGTACTGTACCGGCTGTGCCCGAGTAGTCTGCTACGCTCAACGGGTAGCCATCCTCGTCAGGGTCGACAGAGAACAAACCCACTCCAAAGGACCCATACTGTGCAAAGGAAGTGCTGTTCTCAAAGTCCTCCAGGTCAATCCTTAGCTCATAGTTAGCTTGAATGGTTAGAATGTGGATCCGCTTCAAACCTGAAAAACAACAGCAAGGTCAGGTCAGATGCTGCTGAGTTGTAAGTTGTAGTTGCCTTAAAAAAGTCCAAGTAAAAGTAATCTTTAATGAAATGTACAAAGTTTGCAAGTGTGATCAGAAATCTGGTTTTAAACGGGATATTATTACAGACTGTAGTTCCAACCCTGCTACACTTACAACATTCAATATCTTAAGAAGATCTTGATTAATTACATCAGGTGTTTTAACCCCTAGAAGCCACACAGGCAGAACCAATAAACATGTTGTATTTTAATATTAATGTTATTTAAGGTCTGCTTAATGCTTTTCTTGTTTACCAGAAATGAATATAACAACAACTGTATACTATATAACTGACAATTTCTTCATCCCTTCAAAAATTAAGCTGTTTGTATTATGGTCAGTTTAAATACTGATGTCAATGGCCTATATTCTGATTGGTTGTCTTGTAATTTGCCTCATTCAAAAAATTGTGCTGAATACAAATTGTATCAAGTGAAGAGAAGCAGTGAGCAGATGCTGCATCAGTAACCAGTGGATCGTCCTACATATAAATTCATCGCCAGGGCTAAAACTGCTGTAAGCTTAATAGGTGTATTTGAATTCACTGGTTTTTGCGACTTCACAAAGGTGAAAAAATATGGCCTTCGAGACTGTATAGTAAAATGGAAGAAATTAATTAAACTCTGATGGAACTTTATTACAAAACATAACCCCTGGTTCACAGTGAACGTCTGTCTGTGAATAAAAGGATGGATGGGACTGTATATATTGTTTCATGTCCGGTAGGTAGTTAACAGGCTCATCCAAAGTGCTTATTACATTATGTGGCACACACAGCAAAACAGGCATAGCTTACAGCTGTGCAGATATCCATACTTGCAACAGAGTGTGTCACTATATCATCACCTGAATAGGATGACCTGAATAGGATACTACATGACCTTTTCGTAGTGATAACTGCAAATAAAGCGAATGTGACTCTTATTTAAAATTGTGTGAGCAGTCTTCCAAAGAAGTCAGGCTGCCTTTCTGAGATCAATACTTCTATAGTAAACTCCAATTTCAGTAGGTTTTCACACTTAATATTCCTGACCCTGGCTTCACAGAGAGCAAGTAGGGCTCCTGACAGGAAACTAATGTACTTGCCTACATATGAATTCCCTTTGAAGACCATGCAGGTATGTGTGTGTGTGTGTGTATGTTACAACAACGTGACAGGAAATCAATATGGCTGAGTTTTGCAGGGCATAATCGTGACTCGTTGTTGCTCTGAAGTGGTTGTATACAGTAGCGTAAATGCAGCCAGGTAAGTGCGCTCCATCTGCAGGGGGCCAGATTTGCCCAGTAGAGAGCTTCTCCCTTCAAAAACAACATATTGTATGTAGCAGATGCTACAGAGACAGCATGAAGAGCTGAGTCATTATTAATATTAACTAGAATTATTAACAAGAGGGTCTATTTCAAAAGTTTTTTTTCATGTCCTAAGCACATTTGCAGCTTGATAATAAGAAAGCTCTATATTGATTTTTAGATGAACCTGAAATCTAGAATAGCAGCCCTGGAAAATAACCCTGAAAATATGATATTGCAATTGAGTGAAAACATACAGCTGGTAATTTTTTTTTTTCTGTTTAGCTTGTACCAAGTGACGGAAGTGTTTGCGATAACCATGTCAATATTTTGAGAACAATGGCTAAGAAGTTTCTTATCAAGGAGAAGATGAGTAAGCCTGAGCAGTGGCTGAGCATGTTGGTGAAATGTGCCAAGCCATTCTAACTCAGCCTCTGTACTGAGTAAATGGATGGGTTATTCACACAGGAAGGTCATTGCTGTTTCGACTCAGGCACCCTGTAATGGAGCTCGAGGGTGCAGCATGGTGATACATCAGAATCACCAGTCGGCATTCTTTTTTTATTTCATAGAGAGCACTGACATGTATGTGTGTTTTTCAAATTTCTTTAAGGCCTTAAAATTGAATTTGTTTTGTTTACTGCAAGTACAATTTATATATATTATATAATTTATATATATAATTTATATATATATATCCATCCATCCATTATCTGCCGCTTGTCCCAAACGGGGTCGCGGGGGAGTGCTTGCGTCCAACCCAGCGCACACAGGACGAGGACGGGAGACGCACCCTGGACAGGTCGCCATCCCATCGCAGGTATATATATATATATATATATATATATATATATATATATATATATTTAAAAAAAAAACGATTTCTTAAATTATTGGCACTGCCTAGATTTTTATTGTCACATATTGTACATGACTAGATGGCATTATAAAAACACACAAAATTGTAGTCGAATGCCTTTAAACCTAAACGTTAAAAATTAAACATTAAAACCAAATGCCTAATGTTGTATAGTTCCCCAACATTCTGCCAAAGCAACTCTGACCTGTCAAGGCATGGATAGCACAAGACCTCTAAAGGTGTTCTTTGGTATCTGGCACAATGCTATTAGTAGCTTTAGTTTGTTGCACAATGGATTGGGCTAGTTTATCCAGCACATCTAATGGATGTTCAATTGGACAGAGATCTGTGGATTTTGCTCCTTAGACCATTTCTGAACACCTGACCCTTACACTTGTCCATATTTCCTGCTTCTGACACATCAGCTTCTAAAACTGACTGTTCACTTGCTCTTATATACCCCTTCTCTATAATCTTCTCTCTACCCCTTCAGGGATCAATGAGATTTTAATTAGATAATCAATGTAATTCACTTCACCTATGAGGGGTTTTAATGTTAAGGCTGAAATGTGCAGATATCAAGTTTGACTGAAAAATGGCTGACTGGATTAATAAGAAATAAAACAGCAAAGAAATAGTGCTCCTTGACTATCTCTCATCAGCTAAGCTGTGCATATAAGTTTATAAACATATATGTCTGTGTGTGTTTATTCTGGGCACTCCAGTTCCCACCCATAGGCATGCATGTAAGCTAAATTGGAGACTTGCCCCCTTGGCTTGACTGTGTATGAGAAGGTGCTTGCCTTTGTGTCTGCCCTGCAATGAACTGGCAACCTCAGATGCGCTAGGAAAGTGCACTAGGACAGGCCATTTTTAGGCAGCCATTAAAGCTTTAAGGAGGAGATGCAAGACTATGTGTATGTAAGCACTTATCACTAAGGAGGTCACTATGAAGTATGAATAAGGCATATGAGTTAGAGTTGATTTATATATATATATATATATATATATATATATATATATATATATATATATATATATATTTTGCATATGTTAATTTGTTTATCTTATTATCTAATATCTTATTCTATTCTTCCTAATTGATTTTATTCAGTTTTCTAATTATGGATTTTGTTTTTTTATCTTTCTAAAGTACATGAAATGACCTCTGTGTGTGATAACTGCACAAATAAATTGGCCTTGCTTTGCCTTGAATTGTCTTTGTTACTATGAGATTGTGGTAAAGACAAGGCTAAAAGTGGCAATGCCTCCAGGCTAGTATATTGTTATGGCTTATTATTTATCATTGCAGGTTTTCTGATATATAATGATGTAACTTTGGAGAGCCATTACCTAATTTTTACAGTCCTTAGACATTTACTGCTATATGGGAAGCATTGCTATTTTAAATGGGTATTTCTGAATTTTAAAATTTTACTTGATGTAGAAACTTGCCTCATTAACTTTTAGTCTCACTGCTGCTGTAAATTTTTTATTGCAGATTCAGGCATAGAAATTGGTGTCTGGGATGAATGACAGACAGCATACTGCAGACACCAAATGTGGTATAAATGAGTTATAAAATCTACCTAGCCTCTAGTATGTGTTTCATCAAGACACTAGGTTTTGCAGGGGTTCTGAATGCCTGTGTACTCCCTGCACAGCCAGTGTTGATGACACAAAGCCAGACTGATATCTGCTGTCCTGGGCATTGATTACTTCCAATGAAAGCCTGCTTTCTTCTACAAATCTACTGACCCTACATAGTTAAATCAAACACAAACCTGTTGTCCTTTAATATTCTCAGTTCTGTAGTGTTTATGAATCAAATAACCCGTCTGAATTCAAGTCGTTTTGTAATTTAATAAAAAAGAGGCTCCATATTTGTCTTTGCCCAGAGAGATGACCTTAAGAGTTTGGCCTTGTATGCTTTCACAATATAAGCGTGGCGTCTCAGGTAAAAAAAAAAGTAAATATCTTATTGTTTTTCATGAAAGAACATTATTATAAATATAACAGTATGATAAGGTTCTCCAAAATGAAAGTAAGTTACTGGTTGCTCTCCACTGGACTGAATTAATCTACAGACAATGCAGCATAACAATTTGTGTAGCTGTGAAGCTAATTTGGAACATACATTTTGTAATAACATCTGGGTAGCGTAATGTCCATGACAGACTGTAGTCTCAGGACCCCCTTATCTAACGGGTGCTCTACAAGCCTTCTAAATGGAAACTGAAAGCCTAATCTCTGAAATGTAGTAGCTTAATGACATTAGATAACAGGGCAATATGAGTTCATTAAAATGACAGGCTCATTTAAACTGGCCAAAACATAAAAAGTATTTTGCTAACACAAAACACTGCAGATGACAGATCCCAAATCTGATCCTAATGCAGTGAAATCATTTAATTTATTTACAATCAATAACAAGTCTATGCAGTTATATTCTAAGGCTCTCTAATCTAATAGTTTAATTTAAAAGAAAAAAGTGGTATTATACTGTGTTGTGCTAGGTGCAGGTAAATTTTTGGAAAATGGCTCTTGGCTATTGGGTTGGAAGAATACACATCTCTAGGCAAAAAATGTACAATTCAAAGGAAAAAGAAAATTAAGAGTTGTATATGCTTAAAGAGCCAGTTTCCTCTGAATTTTACATGAATTAGGCTTTAATTAAATCTCTAGAGAAGCCTTTTATACTGTAAAGCATCGTTATTTCTTGGAAGAAAAACAGGTCACAATAATTATGTTTACAGTACTCAATTAATTTCTATAAAGCTACTTTAACAAAAAAAAATTATAAAAAAATACTCAGACCAGAGTGCAGGATAATTGCATTATTGCCAAATTCAGGAATTTGCCATTAAGGTTTTTTGTCCTAAATAAAGTTAATGAAAAAAAGACATTATAATCTAATCAGACCTCTTAGTATTGCACATACAAACAAGCATTCACAATACAACAGACTAAATCATCTTTGAAGGACTCAAGGACTATCTAGCCTTTCTACAGTCCTGGAGGAAATGAAGTTACTGTGGTTTGTGGTAAATGACCTTGTCATTTATAAAATCAGAATGTTTATAAAAATGAGTGTTTTTTTTTTTTTTTGCAAAGTTATGGGTGAAGGAGCAGCTTGCATGTTGCACTGCAGCAGAGGAGCAGTCTGGCATAGTCAGGGCTACTCTCCGTTTCTCCCCATGCAACAAGGCTTTGCCATTAATTTTTAATCAGGCTTCTCCATCTGTGTAGCAGGAGGGTCTCTGCTGTTCATGGTGGAGAAAGAAGAAGAGGACAAGAGGGAGTAGACATGAGCTTAGCATGCCCAAAGAAATGTTTCATTTGAATCAAAAAGTAAGATACAATCATCACAACAATACCACATTTTGCTAAACCCATTATACAACTCTAGGCTCTGCCCACACATCATTAAAGAGGCACACATTAAAAAGGCTACAGTTAAACCACATCATCTCCAAACAACCAAACAACTGACGATAGTAATCATCAAAGAGCCTTTTTCCCCTATAGTCTTTCTATACATCACACACATACATGTCAAAGGCTACCTTTCATCATGAAAAGTTCCCATAAAGTGGCTCAGCCAACCAGATTTCAGAACCAAAAAGATTCTTATAGGCGGATTCTTCACTACATCTGGTAAAATGGAATGAAATGATGAATGTTGAAAAACAATCTTTTTGACTCAATCTATCTGAAGCATATTGCTTTTCAGCAATTCAGTAAGGAGCAACACTGCAAGAACTGTTACTGCTTGCATCCGAGTACCTCACAGAGGCTTCAGTTACTGTATGGACCACATTTGATACCACCCTGTAATCAGTTTTTCAGTAACTTCCACCAGCTTACCATCTGCAAGAGTAAATTTGGATAGATAAAACCGCACCGGCTGAAGTAGTTTAGTCAAATCTGGCCATTTTCATGTTTTTTAAGCTCCATGTCTGCAGACACCCTTAGAAATCCTCACCAGAAAATGTGATTATATTAGACCGGGTATTATGAGGACTTAAAACTACCAGTTAAAATTACCTACTGATTACAAAATTTTTCTGTTGAATTATGAAACCCTTATGAAGCCTTATAAAGCACCTCACCCGAGTATCTCTCTGAGATATGAACCTCCACGCTTGCTTAGATCACAAGGTGCTGGCTATATACCAGTTTCCATAGTTTTGAAAACAACAGCAGGGGGAAGAGCCTTTTCATACAAAACCCTCATCTCTTGAATAGACTTTGAGCTAATATCCAGACACAGTCACAGTCTAGGCTGAAATTGTTTAGTCAGGCTATAAATAATTAATTTTATCAAGATAAAAGGTACAGATCTTGCGGTACATGGATACATATTAGTCATGTAAAATGGGATGTAGATGCTGTCATCTCATCACTCTCATGCAATCAAGTTTTGTTGAATTTAAAGTGGGTGTGCACCAGTGTCTCAGTGTACTCTTATGTCTGTCAAACCGTCAGATCTTTGACTTACTCACTTAGGTCTCAGACCTGGATCCTGTAAAGCTGCTTTATGGCGACTTATTTCTGTGCCAAGTGAGATATAGAAACAACATGTTGAATGGAGTAAATCAAAAACTGTGGATGCCTGCATTCACACACATGACACGGATTCACCTCAAGCTTTGTTTTATACGCACGCTGCCCTCTAGCCCTCAAACAGAGTCTCGCCCTCGGGCACACCACACGCTCCTTTTAATGCCAAACACACACCTATACATGCACTCTAGAGGTGACTGTGCTCTGCCTGTGAGCTCTCAGGTCTTAGTAAGGGGTCTGTGAACACCTGGCATCTAAGTGACAGTAGCTTCAGCCCTTTCCAGGATGAATCATTCTTCCATAATAAGGATGGCCCTGCCTAAACCTCCCCTCACATCACAGGCACCTCTGGACCAATATTGACTTCACTCATTTTCTGAGGCCCAGTCTGTATTAAAAATGCTCAGCGCATGCATTCCTTGCTCTGAGCTGTCTTGGCAAATCCATTTTCTGCCTAGAGCTCAATTATATGCAAATCATGAGAATGAGATTTAATTAGGTTCCTATTTTTCTCCCTACATACTTATTTACAGACTGAAATAATGTCTCCTAGTATCAATGGTTTTCTGAGTGAAGCAGTCACTGTTTGAGCCTTTCAAGACTATTGAGAAGTCAATTCAAGTGAAATGGCAACTGAACTAGATGCAAAGAAAAGAGGGGAAAAAAAGCCATAACTACACCAAATATAAAATCTAAAAAAAGGCTCTGCATGAACTCAGAGGTCAAAACAAAAGCAAGGCTGAACAGTCCTGTCTTTCCAAACTATCTTTATACACAAAGATTATTGTAACTGCTGCAGTTTTACTGTGAATTCAGTTAGGGAGTCAGCGTCAGTGAAATAAGTGACCCAGCAATAGAGATTTATTCAGGCTTTTGAGTGAGTACAAAACTGCAGGAGTAAAGAACACAAAGAATTTGGGCACTAGATGTATTATGCCTGCTTTCGAAGGTCAGATTGCTTCTCATGGTTGGGTTGGGCAAATCAGATTTTTGTAGGAAATAGTTTGAATAAAAAAAAAACAAAAAAAACAAAAAACAAAAACAAGTAACAAGATCAAGTATAGTTGTCACTGACCAGTGATTTCACATTCAGCTGTACAGATTGCACTGTCTCATTTAACTTGTTCACATCATTCATAGTGTGATAGCACAAAGCCACAAGTCCTTTCCTCTCCTTCATCTTTCTCGTCAACACTGCACTAATGGTCTCTTATTTTGAGCTGAGAAATTGGGTTGAGCGTTTCTTCTGATAGCATCAATGTAGCTTTGCCTTGCCACCAACGGAAATCTTATCAGGGACATCAGCTTCATGCTGTATCTCTCAGAGTACTGACCCGATTTCCCCTCTCCAGCTGGCTGCCTGTTTTCCCCTCTGAAACGCTTCACAAAATACACATTACTGTTCATTTTATTGCTTTCAGGTTCAGCTAAATAAATGGGCACAGTGAGAAGAAGAAACATGTGGAGCATCCGAGAGGTTGCAGAGACTAGGAAAATAATGGCCTTTGAAAAATCACTCCTATTAAGCCTTTGAATCATGAAATGGAGTACAACCAGTTACCTTCAAAACAGTGCTCATATCTCACAGCAGCATGCTCTACATCTGGCCCTGCAAATATGTTTTTCAGAATTTCAGTCCTTGGGTGGATAATCTTCTCTCTAAGCTTCACACAACATATAATTTAATTTAGCTTTGCTGGAATGAAGAAGGCCAGTTAATTAATCAACTCATGGACTGTGGTTGCAATCTTTCATTTCATTTCCACATCACTTTTCTCAGTCTAAAACACTGCCAGACTGTAAAGACTATGCTTGCAAATGGTACAATTAAATATCAGTATTTTAAGCTTAATACCTTAGAGAACTATGCAGAAATACAATACTTAGTTGCACAATCCATATTCTTAAAAAGCCTTATGTCTTATGACGAGTGATTTCATTGAAGAAAATGGGCAAAGAAAACAACAAAAAATATATCACTAACATTTTCATTTTCATTCCCAGCTTCTGCATAAAAGTGGAAGCCATTAATGCAAGTAGAGTGTGCTCAATGTTATCCAGTAGAAAAAGATAAGTAGTGAGCCTCAAACAATCAGAACAAATATTAATGGAACACTTTGTGGATGTTGAACAAGGTCATGTTTTATTCAAGGCCTCCAGAGTATCATGCTAGCAGATAAATCACTGATAAAGACTACAGTAAAAATGGTAATATTTTTATAAAGCAGCAGGGACTGTATTGGTGTCTATTTATATATATATATATGGTTGCTTTGCCACAAAGCAACAACCAATCAGGAATGTAAGCATGTGCATTCTCTAAGACATATATCTTTGTTGTACTGATGCTAACACCCTGGTGTTAAAAAAACCCTGGTGGAAACAGCTGACTACCTAAATCTGCATACATGACCTGAAAGGCGCCACAAATTGACTGATAGAATAGATCAACAGCATTAATGATCCTTCTCTCACAGAGAAGGATCAGAGCGCAGCTCTCTTGCATTCCAGCTACCCACTCATGGATGGTAGTTATGATTTTGGCCCAGGTCCACGCAAAAAGATGCTAGCCACTTAAGGTTATACACTTAAAACAAAGCTTCAGTACATTGCATGCATGCAATTATGCATGCATGCCTTGTGTTTTTGAATAATGAAAAAACACTCACTGTGTAAACAGTGTGTACATTGATAATGATGCAAACACTACACTTTCAAATTGTCTACTTAGTCATTTTGTTGGGTTATTTCAACAGAACTGGGTAGTTTTATGGTTATTTCTGGGTAGACCAGCTGCTGGGATAGCGAATGTACCACAGTAACAATCCAGGCATTGGATTAATTTAAAATAATAGTCAGTCATCCATAAATACAAGCTTTCCTTTAGATCATCTAGTAAAATCAGTAATGCAAAAAAAAATCTGAATTTTCTCTGCTGTATTTTTTCATTATATAAAGTCAGCCAAGATGTAATCATGGAAACTCAGGCAGGATGAAAGCTAATTTTTCACTGAGGATTAGCACAGGTGTGGCCAGGATTCCCAGGTGTGCAAACCAGTCGAATCGTTACTGTGAGAGAAATATGACTGTTCATCCTCTTTGTTGATAAGTGATAGAAGTGATAAGCTAAGCAACTGAAGAAAGCACAAAATGCAAAGTGGCAAGTGAAAGTGCCTGAGAAACAGATAATAGCATTGCTTTTCACTGACAGCAATTGGTGAATTATGATGGGCATTCACATGATGGGCATGTCGCACAGTAAATAGTAGACAGTGTAGGTAACTGCGGGCATAAAAACTGACCTAAAATTGTTGGTGGATACAGGATGCTTCGAGAACTAGCATGAAAATGTCTGCTAAACCGAGCAAAGTTAAATAGAATATGTTTGAGCCATTATTGTGGCTTACCCTAAAACACCAGCCCCTTTTCCACAAGAGAGATTCAATGGCTTTTCCTCCCTGCTGTGATTCAGCTAACAATGCCATGAACTGTACTTTACATTCCTAAAATATTCATTTAGCATTAACACATCCTAGCAGAAACATCACAATTGTGCCTCTGTACAATAAAGAGCGTTGACGGATTATACCAGTTCTTTGAAACTCGCAGGCTGTGAAATATTAAGGAGGTCATTGTGTAGCTGGCTGCCACATTTTCTGAAAGTAAACAATAGCAGAGTGTCATAACACAAAGCTTCACAAACACTCACACTCACTCCACAAATGTATGCAGTAGGTGACAGAGTGGGGAAGAGACTAGGATGGAAGGAGGGAGGGAAAAAAAAAGAGTGACTGAGAGGGAGAAAATAAAGAAGAGATATACAGTGAGCAGTGAATATGCTTGTCAGCAGAATCTGTGTCAAACATCTCAGGAAACGCAGCAGGGCCTGGGCAGAGTAACAACAAGTAGAAGAGAGCAGGGCCACCACATGTGCTTCAGCAGGAAACAGAGACATGTGCAAGCTTAAAGAGAGAGAGCACAAGCTCTAGCAGGGGAAATCACTGATTGTTCTGGCATATCTCATACTGCTGTAGAACAGGGTCTGGAACACACCACTGTGCCACAATCTGTCACGTTCCTTTAGTGCTGTCACTTTCAATCATGCTAATATTCAAGTAAACTACTGATTATTGTGATGATGATTCAAATGATCAGTCCTTAAACAACACCAAATAAAAGTTCTTAAATTGGCTTCATTGAAATATATAAGCCAGCATTATAACATTAGCAGTGAAATTATTAACATTTACAATAAAAGCATTTACTAACGCTTTTACCCAGAGTGACTTTCATCAGTGCTCTGATCTCTACATCTGATCTTCATTCAAGTAACCTGCTAAAGATCAACAACTGCTGATTAACCATTTCAGCCAAGTAACAAGTTTATTAACCCTATGACTGATAGGTACTAGTGCTAAGATATGTATTTTTTTGAAGAAGAAGAAGAGGAAGAAGAAGAAGAAGAAGAAGAAGAAGAGAAGAAAGTATAGAAAGCTATAAGAGGAGACCTGGATAGGGAAGGTTACTCCCCTAGAAATTCCTCGAGCAGCTGCATCTTCATGCAACAAATAACATTCCTTATCCAGTTACAATATCACTTTTCATGTGGTGAAAGGTGAAAGTGACAACGTCTCCTTGTGAAACACAGCACAACTCACAGTGAACCACAATGAAATACAACCTCTGCATTTAACCCATACGCACACGTGCAGCCGGGTGCAGCTACTTAAAGCACCTGGGGAGCGGTGATGGGGACGGTGCCTTGCTCAAGGGTACCTCAGGGCAACTTACTGATCTGGGATTCGAACCCATTACCTTCTGATCCTGGAGTCTAGTTCCTAACCACTAAGCCACCACTGCCCCATATGCTGTCTAATATGGTGGGGCACATTAGACAGCAAATGCACAATCACTTCCAACAAACAATCTTGAAATTGTTGTGTTGGAAGCTAGAAAAATGGATAAGCCAAACAATTTAAGTGAAAAGGGTTAAAGTGTGATTACTTGATGACAGGGTCAGAGCCACTCTTGTGGGGTGTTCGTGGTACGCAGTGGTTAGAACCAACTAAAACAGGTCCAAGGAAGGACAATTGGTGAACCAGTGAGAAGCTCATGGGCAATCAAGGCTCTCTCATACACGAGCTACTGTCACACAAATTGCTGGAAAAAATTATGTTGGCTATGAAAGAAAGATGTCAGAACACACTGTGCATCACAGCTTGCTGTGTAAGGGCCTGGGTATCTGCAGACTGTTCAAAGTAGCAATGCTGACCTCTGTCAACTGCCAAAAGGAACTAAAGGGCGTACACTGGAAAAATGACCATCCTAGCAGGGCCATAGTGCAGTGGAAAAAAGTCATTAGGTTTGATGAACTGTGTGTCTGCTACATTGTTGTTTAAGAGAGTGTGTGTATGTGTGTGTGTATGAATCCATGTTTTAATAAATAGTATGTCTTATATAGCAATCGTGTTAGCTCTACCTTCCAAAATCAAAGCAAACAATGTTATTTCCTTGTCTTTTATGATAGTTTATGTGCTTTTATAATAAGCCAATAAGGCAAATAACATAAAAGACATGGATCACACAGCCAACAGCAGAGCTAGACCGTGGGCTAGGGTGGGCTCCCATGGCAGTGCAGCTCATTTTCAGGCTGGCACGGCTAATAGGATGCACAGCAGTGTCTTAACTGAAACTCTCTGAAGCATAATGAATCAGCCGGAAAGACTGGAACAAAGGAGGTGCCATCTTTTTAACCCACTTTTTGAAAACACTCTCAGTTGGACGCAGGAGAAGCTGCATGAAATCTGGATCACTGAGGAGCCCGTCTAAGCTTGCTGAAATCACCACGACAAGATAATCTAAATATAAAAACCAATGGCGAGAGTTTAAGAAAGAGAGAGACAGGTAGAGAAAGGCTATAAAGAATAAACCATTACAATAATAGTGGAGTCAGTGATACATGCTGGCGAGTAGGTGTAGTAGCTTCAGCAGAGCAGGGGAAAAAAAAAAAAAAAGAGTAGAAGCACATTATACCCCATACCCTGATTTCTCAAGACCCAAATATGTTTGTATTATGAATAAAAAAGTTTATTCTGTGTGGGGAGCATATTAAAATCATTAGCACATAATAATATTAAAATATAGTTTGGTGTTTCTTAAAACAAGTTCTCAGTATATTCCATATATGAAGTGTGGTGTGCATAAAATAAAGTTAAAGATGGACTCCCTAATTAGCAGTCATTCCTTATTCACATTAGTATATAAATATTTTCCACTTTACTAGACTTCCATAGCCATTTTCCACAGGCTTTTCAATCTTGCTTGTCATACCCAATTCCTTTCCAAAGCCTTTATATCATGCATCTCAATGTGAAAATAAACAGAACTGAATACAAGGGACTTGAAAAGATGTGTGAATTGTGTTACAAATATGGATAAAAAGAGGGTCTTTATACCCTATAGGCTGTGTATATTTTAATTAAAATAGTACTTAATATGAGTTAAGAAAAATCATTATTGTCAAGAAACAGTGTTGTTGATTAAACAAAGCTGATAATCTTCTTCTTCTTTTGGCTGCTCCCGTTTAGGGGTCGCCTTAGTGGATCAGCTTCTTCTTTTCTCCTCTGCATCTTCCTCCATCAAACTGACCACCTGCATGTCCTCTCTCACTACATCCATAAACCTGCTCTTTGGTTTTCCTCCTTTCCTCTTTCCTGGCAGTTTCATCTTCAACATCCTTCTCCCAATATAATCCTTGTCTCAAACCAATGCAGTCTTGCTTCTCTAACTTTGTCTCCAAGACGTCTAACCTGAGCTGTCCCTCTGATATACTCATTTCTAATCCTGTCCATCCTCGTCACTCCCAACAAAAATCTCAGCATCTTTAACTCTGACACCTCCAGTTCTGCCTCCTATCTTTTCATCAGCTACACTGTCTCCAACCTTTATAGCATAGCTGGTCTCACTACCGTCCTGTAAACCTTCCCTTTCATTCTTGCAGGTACCTGTCTGTTACAGATCATGCCTGCCACTCTCCTCTACCTATTCACCCAATTGTCACCTGTTTATAGCTTACTCATTTCCAAACACCCCCACTATCATGGCAAAGCAACCCAAGTCTATTTTGACCCATTAAAAGCACATTATTTCCTGCAAAACTGCACTGGAAAGAATTTAGTCTTGTTTTAGTTGATTTTTATTTTTCTGTTGATGTGCAATGAAAGTGCAATGAAAGTTTACAAGTTCAGGCATTGTGAAACTGAGTGAATGTTGCTTAAATACCATAGGGAATGCGAACATACTGATGAGATGATATTGGTAATTCAGCCACAGTCACTAATGAGCAATGAGGCGTCAATACGCTAAGAGGCATAAGTATGCATTGTGGGTGTCATTACTGCACCAACACTTCAGCCTAATAGCTCCTCAATAGCACTTTTCTCACAGAAAAATGTTTTTAGAACTGGAGACTGTACAGCTCCTCTGTCTTGTTCTTCACACCCAGAACAAAGAAACAAAGACAGTGACTGTTTGCTCTGACCAGAGCATATAGTGCTAACCTCCGACCTAGCTGATAGGCCTGTCAGGGAGTGAGGAATAGCCTGAATCTTTGAGATTAAGGATTAATGTTCTAAGGTTGTGCTGATGCAGGAATGGACTGGATTTCAGTAGCGCTGCGTGACGACTATGGGGAGGCATCTGGGATCAGGTTAACACGATTGAAAACACTCTTTTTTTAATTCCAGACAGGATGCAGGGAGGATAAAGTTAAAGGTCATCTTCTTTAGGGCTGGTCATCATAAACCAGAGCACACTACTAAAGAAGAGCCCATAAAGCCAAGAAGTTAGGCTTTTGAAAATCTCCTTCACACCCATTACATTCATGAAACTGTGTGTGTGTGTGTGCGTGCGTGCGTGCGTGTGCGTGCGTGTGCGTGTGTGAGTGTGTGTGTGTGTGAGATGGTGTGTGTGTTGTTCTGTACATACTTGAGAGAAAATAACAGCAAGAAAGAGGGAGAGAGAGCAAGAGAAAGTGCAAAAGAGAGCTGCAAGGGCTTTTGATGAGCACTTGAGCTTTGTGTTAGCACTCTGTAAATATCTGGGAGGGTTCTAAGGAAGTGTGAATTAATTATAACCATTTCCAGTGAATTATTTCAAAATTACTGATAAAAGGCAAAGTTTATTTATAGTGCTGTGCTAGGTTGATTTTGAATGGATATGCTAATACAGTACAAAAGAAAATTATGAAATTATGGAATGGTAATTCAAAACTTCCCCTTTGATGACACCAAAATACACTGTATTCTATTAATATTCATATCCCTCTCCAATATTCTACTTACATTTCTGCACATTTGTGTTTTTCCTGATGATTGCTAATGCGCCACTAAAACGATCCTCACTTGAATATTCACCACAAATAGTAGCAGAGTTTCTGTAATGCTGTGAAACTTCAAGCTGTGCTGTCATCCTGAACTGTGTTTTTGTCACATTTTTTTGCAGGTGAGATCTCTCTCTCTCTCTCTAAAAGATTGTCTCGCTCAGGGGGCTGTGGCCTCCGTGCTCTCTCAGTCACCTCATCCTGATGGCTGTGTATTGTTGATGTTTTCTTTTTTTTGTTCTTGCTCCTCTAGCTCATCTCTCTGGCCCCACAGGTTAATTGTCTCCAGCTCCCTTGTGTCTTTTATTGATTAGAGAGCGTGGGAGGTTTAGCCTCATCTTCATCTATGATGGTGGCATTCTGGAGCTCAGCTCTACCATCAGGCAGGGCCATCAGACTCTTCCCCCCCGAGAGGAGTGCTTGTTCTTGTGCTTTCCCCCAGGACCATACCATGTGGCCAATACGAGCACCTAGCCTTTGATGCAGTGCTACAGGCCAGTTTTACTTACAGCTAAAGGGCCAGAATAAGTAAACCAAGGGAAAAGTAATTTCCAGCCGCAATAGGAGCAAGAGAGGGACGTTAGCCTCCTCTCGCATGCTCTCACAGAGTCTGTCAGTCTCTGAGAGATGTCACTCTCTGACAGGCCTGTCACTCCACATTATCAGTGCCTTGGTTTAAAAAAAAAAAAAGAAAGAACACACACACACAAGTAACACACACTGTGGCCCTAACATGTCGCACAGCCTGCCGAACAGCAAAGAATAAGACAACAGCTCAGTCTCTGAAATAGTGGTGTCAGGCATAAGCAGCTAAGACCCAGTGCGGATCAACCCTGTCACTGTGAGATACTTTTTCCATCTGCTGCTGTTGATGAAGCAGAGGCAACCTTGCAGTAAAAAAAAGAAAATGTCATTTATCTTGCTTATGTTGGAGGCGTCTGAGAGTAACCGTCCATCACACACATACATGTGAGCCTGCTCACATGATGCACACACACACACACACACACGCACACACACACACACACACACACACACACACACATACATACATACATACATACACATACACACACAATTTTTCACTTTAGTTATCTGTCAAACACATAAAAACACTTTTTTTAGTACATGCTTAGTACATGCTTTTTGTGTGTTTAAAAACAAAAAAACAGTATACTTTTCAAATACTAAAAGATCAGAGATTCCATTTTTGTCATTGGACATTGTGGTGGGTTATCCTTCCTACATTCCCTTTTTGCTCTTCCCTATCCACTGCCATTGCATGGCTTAAACCAGTACTTGATGTACATTACTATTGTTAATGATAAATGAATGCTAGTAGGCTCCAGGTAGAAATATGTAAATGGAATTGTGGTCCCATTGGCCTTGAGTCCCCATTAGCTCAGGCAGAAGTTTTACGTAAGGTGTTTTCTTTAATATGGATCTTCCTTCCCTTTGCAGACAGTACATGACTGCACCAAATGGATACAGTACTTTCCATGGCACATTAGTCACACTACATGGTCATAGAGGAGAAAACTTTACTCAATTTGTTCTTGTATTTTACATTTTATTTTCAGTGGCTTAAAATGAGATGTTATGGCTTGAAAAGAGATGTTATTAATCTCAGAGGAACATCAGCAGGTAGGCACTTGCAGCAATTACAATACCAAAATACTGTAAGCTGCCCTATAGGGAGTTGAAAAATCCACTTATCTTCTGTCCACACACAGCTCTGACACTCACAGCTGGACTGAAACTACCTTGGCCCTTTCTATACTTTAAACAACCCTGTATAGTATTTAATGCATGCTAGGCTGAAAAGAGAACTTACCAAGCCAGTGTTCCCCTGTGATCTTGCCAAAGCCCTCCCGATAAGCAGCCCAGTCCCTGTAGAAATTTATGGAGCCATCCTCTCTGCGCTGGATCACCTGGGAGACAGGCATTGGGAAAAAAAAGACTGTGAAATGACCACTCTGATCTCAAGAGGGAAACCAGCTTTGCAACATGAGACTGGATATACAAAAACCTACTACACATGTATGTTTCAACATGCTAACGATCGGAGCAATAAACAACAAATCTAGCAAAAACAGGCAGACTCAGAAACTGCGTACTCTAAGACATTTTATCAATACAAAAAAGACAATGACTCTAAATGACATGATATGGTGTGAAAGCCATTGTTTAAGCAGTATTTGACTTCAGTGAAATAAAACTCTGTTTGGAGCATCCCGTTCCCCTTTCTAAGACTCAGACTGCATATGACCATTATCTGGAGAGGAGACTAAAGCTACATATGTCATCATACTTCATCAGCCCTCTCTCCTGTTCCTCTTTTGAAACCGCTGAATCGTCAGAAAACTGATCTAGCCTCTCACTAGCCAGCTCAGGTCTTCACCCGCCTCCAGGTGTACCCTCTGTCTGTGCTACATATTAATCTCCCGAGTAGAACAAAGCTACTTTTAAAACAGGATGCCACTACTATAGCAATACTATATCACAGGACTATTCTTGCCACTCTGGTGTTATCATGCTTACTTTCCAAATTAAAAATAGAAAAATTCTTAAATACAGTGATGGTAAATATTTGGTGGGTGCGGTTTTAATGATAAACAGTGAGATTGTGCAGGAATTTCCCAGAGCTTTGGGTGAAATGGTGAGGCATGGACAGAATTCAAAATGAAATTCAGACACTAATTGACTGCTGATCCGGTTATAGAAGATTAATCAGGCAGGCAGAGGATCAATGGCTGCTGAAAATGCCAGCAAAGGCAAAGCCTGGCCGTCAATGTAAATGAGCCAAGAACAGCGCCCTCCTCTTGTGCTCAGCACAAGTGCCTGCCAAGAAGAAAACACACAAACTCTCTTACAGGCACACACAGGACAAACGCTTCAGGGGACACTTCCCACACGCCACTCCTCTTCCTCAAAAAACTAGATAAGAATGAATCCACGCTGATGAAGAAACATCCTGCGGCCTGAATAAGAAATAATGACATTGTCTCCTTGTGCGCGTGGAGTCAAGGATCTGTAGCCTCCTTGTCACCTGGCATTTATTTCAAAGTAAAGCTTCTGAAAGCGCAAACTGTCTGTGCCTCGGCGGGAGCTCATTAGGGTCGTTTAGCTGTGGGTGACTGAAGGTGGGTTTATTTACAAGGATATGTAGCATATAACCTAGATTCTATAGGGAGGCCCATGAGCTGGACCTTTCGGGCATGAGATCTTGGAAAACACAGTAATTCTCTCAATAAAACATGCCAATGCTCCAAGCAGGTGCTTTGGGCCACGTTAAAATTTTAATGGCTATGACTCGACTCTGAATAAATCCTCTCTCTTGTTCCCCCTCCAATCCACAAAACAACCAAAGAGATTTTAATTATTCACCATAATCTCTGTAACTGCTCATAGAGTCACCTTTCAGCAGCAAGAGCCCTAAATCCTTATTGTACCTAGAGTATAAAATAGGTAATTAAATTACAGGGAAATTCTCATGTTTCAATTAATATTTCATAAGACCGGATATGAATATTCTCAACAGGGTGCCAAGGACTGACTTCAATTTAAAAAAGCATTTAGACTGTAAATGTAAAAAAAAAAAAAAAAAAAAAAAAAAAAAAAAAAAACTTTTTTACATGTTGGACTGGTATATCTCCGGTATATCTCCTGAGATAGATGGATGAGAAATTGGGTGTGATTGATGGTTATAGCTATAGGGCACTTGTAATAACTTTGCAGCAAAAATGCTGACTGCATAGTCTCATATGCTGGGTGCACAGAAAAAGAGAAATGTTTTAATAGCATTACATCCATTGAGGGTAAATGTGTAATGTGTGCTTCTTCCATTTCCCTTCCTGTCCACCATACATCTGTTTCGGTTGAGCTTGTCTTCACACAGTGTGTCCCCAAAGCAATTTCTCCAGCGATAATGAATGTCCACTGCCAACACAATACACAACAGCAGACACAAGTCCTTCAGCCCAGATGAGCCTCAGCTCCAGATTACACTGCTTTGCTTTGCACGTTGGGCCACTTTGTCTGCAGGCAGAACACAGAGGGATGACCTTGTTCCTCACGCTACATACTGTTATTAGACAACACAATTGTAGTAGAAAGATGCGCTTTTGCCATGTGTGCAGCATAACAAGTGTGCACTGAGCAAGCTGAACAGCTCCATAGCCCTAAGGTTTGCTCTTTGTGTGGCCCCAACTATCAGCTACGAGCAAAAAGTAAACTTTGCGATTCGCTCAGTTATCTGTTAATTAAGCACCCTTTGATTTGTGGAGGCGGAAGGAGTCGCCAGAGGCAGCAGGGTTAACAAAAAAAAAGACCCTGTAAGAGGGTGGGAATGGATAATTGCTCTGAAAACTGAACTTCTCTCAATTTGACACCATTTCTTTAAATTTCTTCACCATTTCTTGAGAGTGATGAAAGAGAAGGTGAGAATTGCGTTAAATTTCATTATGAAGAGTGGAGTGTAGAAACAAAGCAATTTACACTGCGCATTACTAAAAGTAAAATGATGTACCTGAATGTATCATCTGGAAATGAGCTGATATTTTGGCTGATGTCATATTTGCCCTTATTTATATTTGTATGTGTATGTCGTCAGTCATATAATTTCAAGTTCAGAGAATATCCAAGGGTGGTTCAGATAATATCTGATTCTGTCTTTTTGATAAAGCACTATTAGCACTTTTGGTGGGCCCTTCTTTATCAGCCGTGCTTAACGGATTTTGCACTCATCACAAGGTGTGGCAATGTGTTTAAGGCAGTTAGTAACTGAAAACTACCAAAATATTCTCAGCTTATGTTGTTTAACTATACCCTGAAGACACATCATGTGTATTGAACCATTTTACATTTCAAGGGTTTCAAATATCACCAACATTAACTGCTAAATTTCCCATGCTAATTTATTTGAAATTGTATAGTAAAGCTCTAAATATCATTCAGATTATTTCTTCTAGTTGACACACAATCAAGTTTCACTATATTTTGTCCTCAGTTGTTGGAAAGCTCTACCATTTGGCAAACACTGAAGACTGTTGTCTTATCTCTTCATACTGCAGAACCCACATAGTATTGCTATGTGGTTCAGCAACACATGATTCTCCCAGGTGACCATACAGGCGTCATGAAAAGTTTACAAAGTATATCAGATCTCCACGAATTTGTGGCCCAAAACTGTTTAATACAAAGCTTTGCTTTGTGCAACGATGCAAACCTGCCTTCAAATTTAGTTGAATTTATCTTCATTTTTAGCACACTGTGTGAAAAGTACAACAATGCTTTTTTTTTTTTAAGATCGATATTTTTTAAAAATCAGTATGAAAAAGTCATGTATAAAATGCTTTCTAACAAGCAGCATGAATTAACATTAATGAGAGCATTTCTTCTGTGTATTCATGTGTGGCAGAGGTGTGCTTTTCTTTACAGGGTAAAGACAGGCTTGGCTTCATATACCTGGAAGCAGGGAAAAAATAGAAAAGAAAAAAGCAGGCTCTGCTACAAAAATAATAGAAATCAAATCATGTTGTTCCTTCGTATTCCCCAGAAGGATCCTCCCGCAGCCAGGAGGGCACAGCAGTCTGAGGATAACAATCTGCTGGGCAGGATGAGAAGAGGACATCTTGAGCCAACAAACATGGCCTCCTGCTGTCACCCTGACAGGCAACAGAGTCCATCCGCTTGGAGGGCAAGGCACATTCGTCAACACGCTCTCTGAGGTCTGTCAATCAACTCAATGTCTTCCTCCACCTCTTCTGCATCTCTGCAGCAAGGGGGTCAGACGCACACCCGAGGAGAGAGAAATGAGGAAGTGATTGAGGAGGAGAAAGCATGCCCAAAGCCACGCAGCTGTGTCCTGTCTGACTCAATTGTACCCAGCTATTGTCTCCCAAAGTGCTGCAAGCCGCCTCCGAGTCAGCTATACCACACATTCAGCGGCTGCAGTAATCAGTCCACTATATTAAAGTGATGGGCTGTGCCAAAGGAAGGAGCAGAGATTTCATACCACAAAATACAGCAAGTTTGATCGGTACAGATGTGGTCAGGAAGGGTAGAGGAAAATGCCTGGTTTAAGGTATGGTTTTAAAACTCTTGTTTTCTTTCCAATTTACTGCCTCTCCAAAGCTGGGCACAGTCCAAATTGCCTACCTCCATCAATGAGGGGTTTCACCACAATACAAAGCTTTTAACATTCCGGAGACAGATGAGATCCACAGTGTCTACAAGACCCTCCCCTGCAGCTCCCTGACCCTCAGTAATTTTACTGACGTCACAGCAAAAGGGATAAGGAGTGAGTGATGGGGAGAAGATGTGGAGGAGAGAAAACAGACATTTGACAAGAGTTGTACAGCAAATTATAGAGAAGGAAAAGAAACAGGAACACCCAATTGCTGCGGCTCTATACCTCATAATCAGAAGTTAATTAGACCATTATTTCCCATCTCATTTGTTTTCCTCAAAGTACATTTGTTTATCTTAAATATGTTTAATTTGATATCATTTGGGATAAAGTATTGCTGCTGTAAAAAGCAAATAAAATTGTGGCCAACTGAACTCAAACTGAACACCATGTTTAATAACAAGTAGCATGGTAGAAAAAGACAATGGTTTATAAAAGACATTTGAGGTCATTTCTCTCTTAAAGTGCCATATGTGTCACAGGTTGCTGGTGACCCTGATCCTTGCTTTACTTTAAGAATTTAAAGTGTTAAGCTAATGGAATTAGAGGACCATTCTATTTAAATAGGTGGAAAGAAGAGGGTCGAAGTCATCTCAGCCACCTGTGAAGAGCTTCTCCTCTTAACTCTACACACGTACATTCATGTAATCCCATTACTGCAGTAAACGCCTTAATGAGCAGCAGAAGCAGAAGCAAGATTAACTTTTTCTAAAGTTGTGATTGGTCAGTGAGGTGAAGATTTGTGAAAACCAGCTTGTGAAGACTTAGTCAAAGTAGCCTAACAGCACTGAATTCAAACCAAGTGGCCAGATCCATTTGAGATGCCCTACCTGGCTGTGAACATAAGTAATTAGATGAGGCACAAAGCCAGAGAGAGAGAGAGAGAGAGAGAGAGAGAGAGAAAGAGAGAGAGAGAGAGATATTTTATGCTATTATTTGATCATGAATAAATAAAGACAAATGAACTGTAATTAACCGAAATACATGTAGGACACTACGTGTACTCCCCCACAAAAAAGTGACAGCTTTAACGATAGTAAGGCTTAACAATGGAATAACTGCTATTGATATTCCATATTGATTTAGACATGTTTCAGTCTGAAGAAAATCTCTGAAAAAGCAGTAACTTTTGAAAAAATGCAGGTCATGCTGAGAAGCCCTTGCAGGCAGCCAAGCTAATTAAAACCTTTGTGAGTCATTTCATTCACACCTTAAATCCATTCATACACGATACAAGCCAAAGAAAGGTGTGCACATCAACCTTGCAAACATTTCAAGTGTTCTCCAACTTGTGATAAATTCAGCATTCCGACATCTATTGTCTTCCATTTTGAGAGGGCTGAACTGGTCCAATCACACAATGCTGTCCGGACAGCGCCCAGACACTTCAAAGGGCTAGGCTTTCATAGGCTGCTGAGCCATTTCACACCTAATCAACTCAGGCCCTTAATCCAGAGCAGGCTCCTGTAGATAGCATACTTTGAAGTAAAGCAGTGCCACTGACATGAGGACTTGAAACTGAGGATAAAGAATTCCATCTCACAGAGACTCATATGAGCTTACTTCCCTTCACCTTACAAAACATGTTTATCCAGTATGTACAATGGCAGCATGTCCAAGCTCTATGCGAAAGCTCTTATGCATTATACTCAGCCCTACTTAGCCCTACCCCTCTCTCTCTTTCTCACTCTCGCTCACATACACTTAGCCCTTAGACCATTATAGAAAAATTACGGAAAGAGGAAACTTCAAAATGCTGAACAGTTATTATTACTTTTATGATCCAGATTTAATCTGCCATCCATTACCCTGCACGATTCCTAATTCAAAATGACATTTAGATAGCTTTCTAGCCATAAGTCTCCAGGAAGTACATGGCAAACACATAACTCAAGGGTTAATATGCCCTCAACATAATTTTGTAAATACTCATTAATCTTGTAATATGCAGTGTGCAATTAAATCAGAGCAGGGAAAGTGCCCAGTGAAAATCATTGGGACCATCTGCAGCCCATCAGCAATTTAACACCCGCTAATGCGCTTCAGATTGAATTGTGGCATTGGACATTCGCAGTTCCTCCACCAGCAAATCAATAAAAGCCAGTTGCGCTATAGAGGATTATACAGATAGCATCTGGGGCGAAAGACTTGGCAGATACCAGCTGTGTCTCCTTGCCACTTTTTTTACAGGACACTTAACACTGTACAGCTACATTCGTCAGATAAATTGGCACGGTGGGCACTGTGTAAGACAAACTGTGTAAGGGCTGCCACGATTATCACTGCGCTGAGCTCTGAAATACCCAAGTATGTTTTCCTCAGACCAAGGATGGTCCTGCCCACTGGCTTTTTAGTACATTTCCCTGCTGTACGTATCACTATGTCATATAGTTTGAGTTACTGTGTCTGTTACGAACAATGAATATTGATTCTAGTTTAACTATTCCAAATTCAGAACATCAAGTTTTACAGAAAAGGCTCAAAATCTATAACCTCATTCTTAAACTTGGCAGGCTGTTTCATGTTGTTCATTTATATACTTCCTTTCAAAAATGTTTCCAGTTGTCGAAAATTAACCTATAAAAGATCCGTGCAGACTTTTTTGATTTCTAGTATGATAGAAAGAGCAGTAGATGCTTTCATAATGATTTTAAAACTTATTTAGCAATGAGAAAGAAGTAACAAA
The DNA here is from genome assembly GCA_017165825.1 of Hepsetus odoe. NCBI lineage: Eukaryota > Metazoa > Chordata > Actinopteri > Characiformes > Hepsetidae > Hepsetus > Hepsetus odoe. Next base: position 18,141,785 of record CM029373.1, on the reverse strand, counting down.
TTTCATCCCCAGAATGCTTTGTATTTGAAAGGTGGTGATTAAATCAAGGCAGATATTTTATGGAGATTTCTGTAAATAGCAATTAATGCAGTAATTACAGTACATTATACATAAGCTTCTTGCTGTTTCCACAAATTAAATATGGAATAAACATATTATGTTTTTGTGGAAAAAAATCATAGCCATATTAATATTTCAGTGGTTTCAAATGTTTTAATAGCAGCAAAGCGATGTGTAACAGAACCGCGATGTAAAAACTACACAAAATAAAACCTATTCCATTGAAAGCATCGTGAAATCACACAGAGTCCTCAAAACCAGACCAGAAGGTTTTGAAAACCACCTGCTTTAACAGGTAAACACTCCTTAACTGCTACCTGCCTCAAGATCTGCCTCATCCTTGGTAGCATGCCCTCTCTAATACCAGACTGTAAGATTTAGACTGACTCAGATTACATGTAATCATTAGTTTATTGTTGTGTGAAATTAAGTAACAACAAAATCTCTCTGGAATGCATTCATATGATGTACCTTCAAATGCAGCATACTAAAAAGGAAGATAAAACCCTCCTCACTACCTCAAAATCAAACTCACAGGTGAAAGAGATGAGTTTAAAATCAGAAGTAATCCACAGCTCTGTACATTGTTATTGTCCCTCCTTTTGGTTTAATGCAAATAACTCAGTCCAAAATGTCTCATGAGATTAATGACCCTGTAAAAAGGTGATGGCGGGAAACTGGATGCAGTGACAGATAATGGAGTTGGACAGCAATAATGTCCTCAAGGCCTGCAGTTTTACTGAGTAGATAAAAGAGCAGAGCATGCTCTTTAGAAACAAAGCTTGTTGAGAAACGCACGCACACGTTGGTCACAAACATTATAAAAGCACAAACTCCCATGAAGAAATGTTCAGAGATTGAAAAGAAACCCAAGTAGCTTTCAAATTCAAGGGCACTTTGAGAGCCTACTTACGGCCTGTGCTCCAGAAACACAGCACAAAGTGCATGCAGTCGTACTTCTGACCAAATGTTTGCATGATTCGCTTTACAGAAGAGCTAAATATTTCAGCAGAGGCACTTTACCTTCCATAACTATCAGATATAAATAAAACATTCATTTTACTCTCCTTTGCTTTACCAAATAAAAATTATAATGCTAATAATAAAAAATTGATTTACTTGTGCAAAATGTTTGGACTGCGCATACAGTTGCCAAAGCAACTGTGCAGTTTGAACTATAATGATGAATGTCATTCTGTTTTCTCTGAAGCCAGCAATACGGTTTCACCCTGTCTGTAATTGCACAAAATCATTACTTTCTCTGGGATCAATGACAAGGCTCCCTGGTTAAGTATGCAGAGTTCAGTCATTTTAAACCAACCTTAAGCTATGGGCTTGCAGTACTGGCTCTAAGAATATAAATAGAGCAACTCAAGAATCGTTAGAGTTTCAGACCTTTAGTGGTCATGTAAAATTCAAACCGCCAGAATGGAAAAAGAAAACGAAAGATATGCCTGGACTTTTCCCTACTCGAGTATTAATATTACTTTTATCCCTCATCACCTTTTAAGCTCCATCATCAAAAATGGACCCCTTTTTTCACCCATCTGCAGAGCTGCTTTCCAGAGTTTTGAGTGCAGAAAAATACAGCAATTACTGGCTGGCCAGGATAGGCCTGGAGACAGCAGAAGAGCGGACACAACTCAAAGACAGCCTTTAATGGAAGCAGGAAGCTATCCAGGTTCAAACTAAATTGAAACTAGATTGATATATTTCATTCGCCTGCCATGTCTTTCTTTTTTCCAAACAGGTAAGACAGTAGTGCTGCTGGAATTTTCACTCTGATGCTTTGATTCTAGCTCATGTCAGGCTATCTTTCAGAGACTCTTGTAGCCATACTGGATCAGCTGACCCCTACCCCTCTAAAGCTGTCTGCAGGACGCAGTTGAAGCCAAATTTATGAGAAGACCGATTTAGTGATATTGTGCTAGAGGTGCTAAAGGAACCATCATTTCCACATCCTCAAACAGCACTTCATTGCTTCTTCAAGTACCTTTTGCCACTGTTTTAAGAAGTCCCTGTAAAAGCTGTTGGAAAACACCAGCTGCTGTGAGCATTCCCTGACTTGGATAAGTGGATATAAATTTTATATCCAGTGTATATAAGTGTATGTATAGCATGCCCCCCCTTTCATAGCTTGGGAAAAATACGTTAAAGCATTCATGAATTTCTATTGAAGTAAAAGGTAAGGAGACAAAATCATAAACAAGAGGAAGTAAATTTAATTTTAAAGATTTTATCAACTTTTCTTGAAAATGACTAAAGCAGATTTTTCTATTTCTAGACAATAAGCTCCTGTGACTGTCCCCTTTGATAAATATAATTTTAGGAGAGGAAGAGGACGTTTCTGATTTACAATAACTGAAGTTTTTTTTTTTTTTTTTGGCCCAAGGGCACAACACTTAGTATTTTTGTCTCATGTGGTCCTACCTAAGTTCAGCTATGGAAGGAAAAAAAAAACTTAAAAACAAACCAATGCATTGAAGTATAAAGTAATCAGAAGTTCTTAGAAAATGCCGGAGGGTGAGTGAGAGGGAAACAGTGTGTGACCCTCAGTGTTAAATGAGCTTTGAAGCTCCAAATGTCAGTGCTGCTATCCCGCAGTGCAGCAGGAGTCAGCCGCGCTATTAGCCAGGCTTAGCAGAGGCGCAAACCTGATGCAAACGCAGTGTGTCAGTGTGTGAAAGAATCTCCTGCAGCTTGTGCCATCGCACTGCACAGCCATGGCAATGCCCTGCCACTGAGCTCCCAACGTGAAGTATAAATTCTTTCTTCACTGGCCCATTGCAGCCTATGCAAACCAAAAAAGGCTTTCAAACTCTTACTCTCAGACAAACCCAGGTCCATATGGCCTTGCCACTTTGCTCATTCTCCATCTCTGTGGCTTTAAAAAACTCTTAAGTGTTTTATGCACAGCCGGCAGACAGTGACAGAAATCCAAAATGAGTGGAGGTCATGCCATGCACTTTGCCAAGCAACAGGGTGAATGAGTAAATAATTTTAAAGAAGAAGCTTGCATAAAAATCCAGTGACTAATATAAAAATTACGCTACAGTGCAGTATACTTTGTTTTTCTCTCACCAACGCTCTGTACTGAGTGTTGATTCACAGGAGTATTGTAGGCTGCACAATTTTTGGGACTCTTTCTGAGAGTGCACCTGTGTACAAATCGAGCTAGAACAGGGAGATTATCCCAGACATCTCCGACAGCCACAGCTGCCCTCCAGATGTTGATACATCTGATTATTGGCAAAATAAAGTATCTGCTCCAATTAACCAGTGTTTGCTACAGACATGTGCTGTTACAGAGAATTCTGAGCTTTTTTCCAGATCCTCCCTTTAAGGCATCTCTCCAGTTCTGTTTTCCTCTCGCAAACCTTTGGTCCCCCTTTGTCTGACAGATTTTGCATGAATGTATGTATGTCTGACTCCCTTCTAGTGTCTTGCTCTTCATACATATATATATATATATATATATATATATATATATATATACACACACACACACACACGCACATANTGGTGTGACCACCCGTTGCCTTCAAAACAGCATCAATTCTTCTAGGTACAATTGCACACAGTTTTTGAAGGAACTCGGCTGGTAGGTTGTTCCAAACATGACTGTGTTTCAACCTATGTGTGACATTGATGATCATCAGCACCTGTTTGGTAAAACTGGTTGATCATACACCAACTATAATCCTAGAAAATCCCTGACTTTGTGCAAGTGTACCTATAAGAATGGTTTGAAGGCAAAAGGTAGTAACACCAAATATTGATTAGATTTAGATTTTTCTTTTGTTCGCTCACTTTGCATTTTGTAAATTGATAAAAATAAACAATCATCATTTATATATATATATATATATATATATATATATATATATATATATATATGAATATTTTTTGACCCTCTCTTTCTCTCCCTCAAAGCTCCCATTAATTTTATTTTGCTAGACCGCTCTTTTTCATCCCCATCTCTCTCCATTATTCTTTAATGTTTATTTTCCTTCTCCTACCTCACCATCCTTGTCTCTTCTTAATTTCTCTCTACTTCTCAAATTTCTTTTTTTCTTCTTTCTTTCTGTCTTTCTCTCCCTCTTTTTCTCCTGATCTTGCTTTCTGCTCTTTCTCCACCCTTCTTTTTTCTGTCCCTCCTTTTTCTCCCCCTCCAATGGATTTTTCTTTTCATTTTCACATGATTGATAGAAACTGAGAGAATTTTTTAAAATTAATTAAATAATACAAGAGAACTTAAGTGAGGGCTGAAGGAAAACAGTATAAAGACAGTTAATTTGTATGCGTCTGATAAATGAGGCCAAGAGTTCTGCAGCGTGTGCACATCAGAGAAAGAGAAAAATCCAACTCCCTCCCTCTTCCCTCTTGCTCTCGCCCCTATGATCTTCACCTCTTCTCTCCGGCCTTCTCCCTTCTTCTGACACAATCCCTTCCTTTTCTTTTTCTCTTCTTCCCTCAGTTCCTCATCTATCTTCTGCACTCATTTGAGTTGTCTGAAGAAAGTCTGCTCCTCTTCAACACCAGCAAGCCCCGCCACATCCTCGTCAGAAAAACTGCTGGAGGCCAGAGATGATGAATAGAGGCACTGCAACTATTAATTCCCCATAACAGCTCCATTCTTCCTCTTCAGGCTCCCACTGTTGGTGACATGCTTATGAGAAGAAGAAAGTTCACTAAGCTAATGCTCTTGATGCGTAAAGCAGTTTAGACTGCAATCACTGAGTACAATATGTTCCATTTCAGACACAACAGAGAGGGCAAATAAAGAAAATGTGTATTTCTGACGGATGAGAATTACTCATACAATGAAGAGGCCACACCATGTAGTTGCACTGTTTAAATGTTAAAATTGGAAACTGCTTTTGTTGGTCTCATTATTTTTCCCTACAAAAAAAAGCTCAACCAATTCAACAAATAAAATACAGTGTGAAAGTGACAAAGAGAAAGTTAAAGTGACAACCCTCGTCATTGTGAAACGCAGCACAGCACAACAGAACGAAATTCAACCTCTGCGTTTCACCCATACACACACGTGCAGCAGGGGGCAGCTACTGAAAGCGCCCGGGGACCAGTGACGGGGACGTCTTGCTCAAGGCGTCTTAATTTAAAATAAATTAAGTAGAATAAAAATAGAATAAAAATATTTCAGAGAAATAGTTTAAATTCAAAAAGTTTAAAAACTTTAGAATCTTAATTAGAGTCAATGTCCAAAAAGTCAATATATAAAGTTTTTTTAACCTTTTTTTCACACATGTAAAAAAGACAACAGGAACAAACTTAACTTAAGACATGAGCTTATGATGCTCATGGAGGTCAGTTCTGTTGTCCAGTGCATAATAAAGATAAATGTAGGGCTTTATGATATATTGTTTTTATTATTTATTTATTTATTTATTTATTTATTTATTGTTTTAACAATTAAAAATAATCAAATACAAAGTTACAGATGAGGAAGCAATTTAGGTCAGGAATGCAGCAAGGTTCAGTGTTCATGCCTCAAGCCAGAAACAGTACATATTTTGGATTTCTGGTCCAATATCTAAGCCTGTATATTAATTTCAAGAAAATAATCACCATTGAAAATTAAGATGTGATACAAGAATCATGTCATATATTTTCTTCAGATTGTTTAGCCCTGTATTAGAGCAATGCAGAAATCGTTATTTTCGTATATTATTATTATAATCGTTATTAAAAAACGTTATTTTTGTTTTTTAAAGATACATAGTGTCCCACATTGTTGAAAAGGAAGCCTATTAGATGTTCTTCATTCCATTGTTGGAACTTCATTTAACACATGGCAATTTAAGAATCTGAAATATCTTGCTTGTTTTGTGTGGTTCTCCTAGTCCATGCTCTATTTTTAAACTTCAGGAATGCAAAACTCCATCCTCATCCTTCAGTTTCAATGTAATAGATTCTGTGAGCCCAGTGTAGAGATAAGCAGTTTTATAATTACAGCAAATATCAGAAACTAAATGGCTCCTCGCCAAAACCAGACATTTGAGACCACCATAACTGCAAAAGTAAAAAAATTCTGAAACCTACAATCTAATTCAGACCACACTTTCTATAATACTCTTCATTTAAATTAAGCAAACGTGTGGTGTAATAATTGTTTTAAAATGGAAGAATGAATGAAATACAAGACATTAAATGTTTCATATAAGTAAACAGTTTAGTTATTTTGTTTTAGAAAATATCAGTCATGAAACACCTTGACCAAAATAAGGCAGGAAATGTTACACAGAGTGAGCATCCTTCCAGCCTCAAGTGACCTGCCACACTAGAGTTAAGTCACTGAGCCATGAATAAATAAAGGCTTGAAAAACAATTAAAAATTAATAAAATTAACAAAAGGTAGAACTTGAAAACGTTTTACTAGAAAGTAATAAAGTGAGTTTGTGTGGGATTACTGTTTCAAAGCAGATCACAAATTTCAATTGTTTTAAAGAGAGCAATAAAATTCATTGGCTGGAAAAAAAAAAATAATCAAAAGACAATTACATTAAAGTGCTTTTATGTGTGCTTGATGAATGAGGGAGTAATACTCCACAAAAGATAATAAACTCTTTTGTTCAAAATGTGCTCTGAGCATATGTTTAGTTTGCAAATAGTAGTTTTTGCGTTATCTGTAAAAAAGGAAAAAAGGCTTATTTGGTAAAATTACAAAAAAAAAAGGTTTGTACATATGAGCATATTATTTCTTTATTTTGTATTTTGTGTGTACACGACACACATGAAGGAATCATAATTAGGATTGTCCAAATGTGTGGAGTGAAACTCACCGGGGAGTGAAAGGGACTGCTTGTAATTTTGAACACAGCACAATACACAGTGAACTACTTCTCTTCAGTTGACCCATACATACAGTGCAGCCATACATCAGGTGCCCGGGGAGCAGTGTCGGGGATGGTACCTTGCTCAAGGGTACCTCAGTATAACCTACTGGTCTTGGAATGACTAGATCCAAAGACATGTTGCTGAGTCCAATTTTAACTTATTTATTTTAGAACTGAAGCAACAAGGCTATTCTTGCTAGCTCAGTAGTCATCCACCCATTGCCCACATTGTAAGACTTGATTAATTATGAATGGTAACAAGCTGAAGGTGGTTTGAGAAGGTGAATCAATGTGGTGCGCTACAGAGCCAAAGCAAATTCCTTACTCCTTTATTTTTTAAAACATTGAGGACTGTACAGAACAGAGACTTAGACCTTCCATGCCAGAGGAGAGCAAGTCCCAGTCCTTGAGAAACCTTGCATGGCATAGTTTGATATCTTCCCTTCAGTAAAAATTTAATGATCAAGTTAATTATCAAGGTCTTTAAGTGCTGAGACAAGTGTGTTAGTCCAGGGAAAATACATAACTATATTTAGGGTGCCCCAGGATAGGGCATGAAATGGTAAAATACATTCTGAAGCACCCACTTACCGTCCAGCCACCTCCATCAGTGGTCATGTCACAGTAGACCTGGAAACCTTCAGGGTAGTGTGTAGGAAATACAGAATAAATTCCATCTTCCCTTTGTCCACTGGCATAGATATCACTGCAGTCTCTAGGTCGGGAGCCTACAGCAAAGAAAACAGCATGCAGCATTGTCATTAACATGATCCACATTAGTAGTTCCACACTTCACTTTCCTCCCAGTCAGTGCATCTGAGGTGATCAGCAGGCTTCGCTTAACGTCATCATGAACATGCGGCCTTAGCAGTGTGCCTTTGTCACTGTCACTTTCTGGAGAGCCAGCACAAAGAGGCTAGTGAAAGTGTAGTCTATAGAGAGACAAAAATCACTAAAGGGCTCATTATGGCTGGCTGACCAGTTGGATATGGCAGGGTAATGAGGAGTTTCTTTACCCTCTCCATTGGCACAGCCCTTGGGTCGGATGCTGTGGACTGGAGCCCTCTGGAGATCTGCCTTTAGACGTCCCTTCGTGTTGCCAGTTTCCTTCTGCATAGAGTTGAGGGCATCACTCACTGAGTTCACAACCTTCACCATGTTGATCTGGCTCTCTGACAACAGCTAGGGCAAAAAGGAGTAAGAGAAAAAAGACGAGAGAATTGGTGTTATTAATTAGAACAAGTCACAGTAAAAATCTTACTTTGCCATTAGTATGCCTACTTCACAGAAAACAGAAATCAGAGGAAAAAAGTAGTTTTACTATTTTCTTACAATATTTATTTTGTATTTTGCTATGGATTCTGTGAAATGATGACCATTCTTCAGTTTTATGTATAATTTACAGTACCGTTTGTTATAGTTTTACACTTTATATGCAATTATCTGTAAAAACATGTCCAGTACAACTCTAAATACACACCATTACACTGTATTACAACATTTACTGAAAAATGTTGAACAAAAAAAGCAGAACAACTGTTATTCCCTACCACCACTAGCATGCCTTTTACAGTGTTATAATTCATTGCTAAACCAAAACTACTATGACTAACATTGAGCTAGTCAACAAGTGAGACCATCTCATTGCCTACCTCTAAATGGCCATTTTGCATTATGCTAATACAAGGGTATAGCCATTTTGCACAAAACATTTAAGCAAGCAGGGTTGCACAGCATCAGACAGTCTGTGCTTCAGCACAGTGAGAGGTGGCAGTGGGATAGAGGCCTTTTGGTTTTTACAGCCAAGTTTTTTTTTGTGTGTGTCTCAGCAAAGCTACAAAGACCTCCCTACTACTAGACAGTCTGATGCAACAGTAAATGCTGACTCTGAGTGATGCGAACTGCACTTCAGTTGTGCTTTACTATGTGGGGCAGGTCCTCATGTTTTAGACATTAGGCATTGTGAATAGTCTGCTTCAGGGACTACATACATCCCAGTCACCAATTAGCAGAAATTATCTCTGAAAGCACTGTTGCTTCCCCTTGACACATGAAAAATGCTAAGCCCTCTATGGTGGTATGAACAAACATGCAGTTGTTTGAGGCATTTATTTAGTTTGTGTGTGTGGAGTTGGAGCATGTGCTTATGCCATGGTTTTTGCAGCAGCATTTTAAAAGTGTTTAAGCCCGTTGGTGAGGTTGATGATGATGGCGCCTGACGTGCCGGTCCACTCCTGAGCAGACAGTGGGGACATTAACACTCTCTGCTCTCAGCAAGGTTTCATCTCACACGCCCTCTCCTTGCACGTTGCCACAGCAACCATGCTTACCTGTCATTCATGAGAAGGTTAGCTCACTAGCAGGGAAAATATGAAAAATACATTATGACCACAAAAGGAGAGGCAGAGTAACCTGTTGATGCCCGTCCTTTGCTGACTGAACCTGTTGGTCTATGCACTTTATCTTACGCTGAAACAGTTCTCACAAATGAAAAAAACCTAATAAAGCACTGATCCTACTGATGGAACATCAGGAGTTTGGTCCTATACAATGCCACATCTATGGCAAGAAGTCTAAGAGAGTATAACTGGCAAACCTTTCTGAGGGGAGAAGATAGCACTTAAAACCCCTGCTCAAACTCTGTATCCCTTCATGCAAGCAAACCCAACCATCTGTTATCTGTTAACATTCACTCCATTCTCCTCCAAGTGTACTGAGCTGCCCATTGACATGGTGGCTATGTTATTAGCAATTCAAAATAATGAAGCATAACAAAGTAATGAGGTATGGCGGAAGCTTATATTCATATTTCATATTTTGTGAAAATGTTTCATTTGTGGTATTGCAGTTGTTTATTAGAAGGAATATTCTTTTGTTCTGGAACACAAGGAGTTAAGAAGATTTAGTCTAGAATTAATTTTTTAGAAAGGAAATAATTTAAAAACAATATCTTTTTGTGCAGCATGGAAAAAAAAATGCTGTTATTACATGTCTTTCACTTATAATTCAAGTCACACCCCGCTTCTGGCCCTCTGTTGTTAGATAAAACATGCTTTTATATCTCTGCTGCCCAGCCTGCTCTGTAAACATACTATCAGCTGTGTGGAGCACAATGTTGATGGTTGTTGCTGCATCGGACATTATTTAAAATAAGTTCACTTGCTGGTTGAGGTACATCCATTAATCACAGACACATTCAAAGCTGCTTTTCCTGCAGCCTCCCACATCATCAATAATCTCCTTAACATAGTGGGCATCTGAGTCTGGAACATGGCTCTCAAAAAACACAAGGCTGATGTTTACTGATGAAGGAAAGATTAATGAACACAACAGCACTGGTAGAAAAGAAAATAGCACTTGACGCCATACAATCTAAACTTTCTTTCTTACAGCATGAATGACTGAAATCATATAGAAAGATGTCTACAGTCTTTTACAGTTAACTTTCTTCTTTGCTATTCTGAGGAAGCCATCATTAAAACACCATCATTGTATCGTGATTACATCATTGTGACATCACTAACTGGGACGCTTGAGGGCAGGAAGCCGCTTTGCTCTTATCTTGGTTTCTCGGAGTGAGCCCTTCAGTGCGACTCACTGTGTTCTGGCTTTGCTCTGTTTTATTTTATTGGACTAAATTCCCTCAGGTCATGACAAAGCAAGCCTAATGCACACCCACTCTAATGAGGGCTTAAAGACATTTACTACATTATGCCGCCACTGAAGCACACCATTATAAAATACAGCAGTCAAGTTTTCTTTCTTAAGAAAATCTCAGAAAATCTCAGCCAGGTTTGATGTGGATTAAATACACAACCAGTTTATATAAGTTCAGACAAGGACATTGGAAATGGTCAAGATGGTTTAATGCTATGTCTTGGCTTGCACTCTATCTTAAAAATTGGTCTCAGTGCTGTCAAAGTATTCCTTGAGCTGATCAGGCAGACTGCCTGAGGCTGATGTAGCTTGAACTGTTATTTTCAGCGAGCACATTCTGTGTTTGGGCCTCCAGAATCAACAGTCCAATTCAGAGGCAATTGCCTGCACCGCCATGCATAGCAAAAAATTATTGAGGTCAAAAAAAGTTTAGGTGAAATGTCTCTATTTTTTATTTTTAGATGACATGCCAGTAATTTCTGTCAGATGACAGATGTGGCTTTCCCAAAAAATCAAGAGAAGTGCCAGTGTGTATTAATTTTATCCTCTGACAGATGAGTCAAGAGCCTTTTCTGTAGCCAAAGTAAAGGGCAAAAGCGAGTTGTCTAGGCGACAAAGGTTTATCACCAGGAAATGTGCAGGACAAAGAATGTCCAACTTGCCAGACAATTACCCATTGCGCTCATTCTAATGAGGCCACTCTGATAATTAACTAGAGGATATATTAAGTACTGCTGCAGAACTGATCTCTACTTGATTCTGTCATTTTTTAAATCAAGGCTTTCAGGACCCTCTGAACTGTGCTGAAATGCTCCTAAACTTCAAAAAAAGATTTGGATTTCAAAACCTGTCCTTATTGATGATCTATAACTGGAAAAATATAAAAATGTTTAAATAGATTAGACATACAGTATGAAATGGACTGAGTTAATGCATGCAATGCAAAAAAGAATGTGTTCTTTTACTTGCAAATGGGGTAAACACGTTGCTCTGAAGGTTATGAAACAAAAAGAGGGCTGCTTTTGCTGATGGGTTTATGTATAGCTACTATGGGAAAGATGAGGTGTTGAGTAAAAGAAGGCCAGAGTCTTTCTGCTTTTTTAATGATGCAGCAATCGGGCTGAGATGACTGATACCGAGGGATTCACAAATGAAACCTTTACCCTTTCACTTAAAAGACACACAGAGGACAAACCAACTTAGCATCTCAGCAATTTCCCTCACGCAAGAAAAAGTCCTATATTGATTAAGAGGGGACAAAAATACATAATAACTTGGAGGTATTATAGTTCAGTTTAGCTTATTTCACAGAAATATGACTGCCCTTTTTTAGAGCCTAAGTGGCTGACTCAGTGAAAGCAGTACAGTGAAATGAGGCTCAAGAGAAAGCAAAATTGCACACAGAAATTCCTTCTATACAATTAAGCAACACTCTAGCCATCCTATCTGCTTGGTAAAAGAGTCGGGATATGAGCCTTCATCTTTGAACAGGTTGAGCAGAGTGGTTAGCTTGAGAGTTGTACAAAATATGTACAATTGTACACTTTGAGATTAGCTTCACAGATATGTGACAGGTATGTAAAAAGCCTGCTACATTTGCAAGAAACTGCAATTAAAATGATCTTTGAATTTATATAGAATAGATTACAGAAATTATTATACATTAAAAATGAATCACAGCACAACATAAACAGCACAAATAACATTTTCTATTCTATAAGAAGAAAAACTCCATCTCTTTTAAATCTTAAAACATTACATCCATCAAGGCCAGGAATTACACCATATTATAGAGCTCTAAAAAACATGGCGAATAAAAATCACGTACACCATGTAGGTTTATAGAGACTGCCTCCACTTATCACTGATAGAGCCTTGTGTTTATTGCCTGGCTGAGGAAATCTAATAAAAGCATGGTCCTAGTTCACTGGCCGAATACATAAAACACTTTGCTAAATTTTTGGGCTGCTTGGCTCCATCTGTCTCGCAGACTGTTGGTTGTATCTGGTGCCAGAGCTGAAGTAACATTATTATAGGTTAAACGTGTCCTCTCCAAATCGTCGCCCTGCCCAGTAAAAACGCCACTGTTGGCAAAACTCTGACGAAATGTATTGAGTTAATCTCAATGTTCATACCTGCTGGATCACAGAGCTGCACAGTTCAAGTGTCTCTCATGCTGAAACACACACTGGTTCCACTGTATAATTCACTTAGGACTGCAGTGGATATGTTGCTGTAGTTTAATTATGCAAGTTTTGAGTAGTCATAATTTTGTCTATCATGTGAGTTATACTTTAATGTCTGTAGACAACTTATTTAAAGCAGGTTGGTATAAAGTAAACCAATATTTGTTGCTACGAAATTGCCACAATGTCAAGCCTTAAAACTTTGAAATTAGCTTTTACTCATTACTAAGTGCTACCTAGAATATGATGTTACAAAGGCATCAAAAAAGCTTTCAATAACACACTTGTGGCTCTTGACTTTTGCCCACTGAGCCTCGCATTGCTTTGCTTTGTACGTGTTACACAGTGACAATTAAGTGTACCTCACACATATTAGGACAATGCTCTTGCAAGGGAGCTCAGCTTCCTGACAAATCTCCATACACTTATTGCACTTGGAGGGAAACAAGACCTGCCAGTGCTGAGCACCTACAGTAAAATGGCAGTTAATGCCTACTAAGAGATTAGGCTAAAATAGTGAGCAAAAAAATACTTGGATACTATTCATGAAGCAAAAAAAACAAGCAAATACAAAATCATGATCATGAAAATATTCTACACAATTTAATAGGTATCCAAAATTGAAGAAAGTATAGCTAATCACAGAGAATATTTCTAAGATGTTTTTCATAGGCAGAACACATCCTTCATTCATGATTAAATCACTTGTGTAAACCTTCCAAAGTGATAATGTTAAATGCTAAGCTCTGTGGTCAGATGTTTAGAGACAGATTTTTTGAGTATGATAATTCTGAAAGGTAAGATTATGCTTTATTACATAAATAAATGATAAATACTGATATCAAATGTTGGAATCTGCACTAAATGTTTTAGTCAATCTTCTCCCATCAGAACAACAAATGGATGTGCAGTTCTAACCTGAATGAGTCTGCCTTGTTCAGACTGTAGTGTGTTGATCTCCTGTCCAATGCTGCCCTGGCCTTGCCTCAGCGCATTGTACTCCATCTTCAGTTGGCTGGCGTGGGCTGACAGCTTGGCCACCTCTTCAGCCAGTTTGACTAGTAGAGCCCGGTCCTGCCCCTTCACTGACTTCAGATCAGTGTCATGGTCGGTAAGTGAGTGCAATAATGACGTTTGCACTCCCTCCAGTCGCAGGAAGTTGTTATTATAGTCAGGGCAGTTGGGGTCAATGAAGATGTTTATGCGTGAACCATCTCCCCTTTCCACTGTCACCAGTGCGTTGCCCTCATCCTGATTAGTGCTGATGAGTGGCGGGGCATCAGGGCCAGAGGGAGCCTGGTAGTGGTTCATCAGAAGAATGGTTCCAGTTACTGTGACAGCCAGTAGAACAGCAACAAAGAGCAGGATGGTACACAGGAGGTAGCTACAGCTCATCCTCTGTGAGACATAAAAGAAGAGAGAGATAGAAGGAAATACAGATAGATAGAGAGAGAAAGAGAGAGAGAGAGAGAGAGAGAGAGAGAGAGAGAGAGAGAGAGAGAGAGAGAGGAGAGAGAGAGAGAGAGAGAGAGAGAAATGAGCAGGAAATAGAACACAGCTCAAAGTATGTACCATAAATATGCACACAAATTTTTCCTTCTTAGAAATTGCTGAAGGTTTGACACACAGATGCACAAGAACTATCAAACAAACATTTAACAAATTCATAATGAATGTCTATGAGCTTGTATCTTGTAACCTTATAGAGCTTGTATCTAAAATCTAAAACCTCTGTTGTTTGTAAACACAAATTTAAAATAATTTATGCTATTTTATGCAAAATCATAAGAAACTGTCAAATGATGAGACACCCTATTATTTTGAAAAAATATGTTTTGTAACAGGAAAACAATGCTAGTTTTGCTGGTGCTTGAGATCCAATTATCACAATAAATTAATTTCGCAACAACAGCATAATGCACAAAGACAGTCATTCTCATTCATTTTTAATGTTCAATTTAATTTAATTAATTTACTGTCAGGGCTTTCTGCCTCTCTCTCTCTCTCTCTCTCTATCTCTCTCAGTATATATATATGTGTGTGTTGTGTGTGTGTGTGTGTGTGTGTGTGTGTGTGTGTGTGTGTGTGTGTGTGTGTGTGTGTGTGTGTGTGTGTGTGTGTGTGTGTGCAGCATGCTTGAGATGCTTGTAGCAGGTACATGCTGAGAAATACCGTTGGCTGGAGGTGGGTACTAGGTAGTTCAATGAAGGCTGTGTGCTGATTTCTATGATTGCTCTGGGCCTGTGAGTGGTGGGCTGGAATAATAAACTACAGGAGGGGCTTTGTTTCTACAGCTACTTTGTGGGACCGGCGAGGGAAAATCCCCAAAGGGGAAGAGACTGAAAGAATGAAGGAAGATACTGATACGAGCCCTGCAGCTCAATCCATTCAGGTTTGGTTAAGTGCTTAGAGTTGACAACGCTCTCCTCTGTGTAAGAACTAGTGTGTACATACAGCAACAAAGGCAGCTATAGTGACAAATGAAATGAATAAGATTTGATGGGCAAACACTGAGGCTTAGGGAGACTGGAGGCACCACACCAGAGGCCCAGCTTTTTCTTTTCTGTAGTTTTTAAAAATTTTTTTTTTTAGATGGGGCTTGTTCTTTTACTGTGATTTTCTTCCTGTTGTTTCGATATTTCTGGTGACAGCAAATGCAGTACTCCAGCATAATTGCAGAGCCTTTTTGGACATATTCATTGTCTTGTTTTCTATGCATGCCAAACTAAGTCAATGCCCATGTGCTGGGCTGTAATTTGTGAACAAAATTAACCCACTGAGAGACATGGCATGACCACTTGGTGTTTATGAATATAATGTAATTTCAATGGAGCCTGTTCAAGAGGAGTTAAATGCAAACATAAACACACAAACCCTTAAACTCAGATGGCATGCCCCTCTTATATTATAAATGTGTACTATGGCTATGTCTACAAACAAATGACTGCCAACATAACTCGCTGTTGGAAAACATCAAATTGTATGATCGTTAAGTATTTTCCTCCCACCCCTGGTAGAAGTCAACATGCTTTAGGGGATTGCAAGCTGAATTACTATTACCCTGTTGTGTGGTGACTGTTTGAAATGTACCCATAGAGCAGAACAAAGCTTAGCACGCAAGCAGTGCTCGTTTTCCCACACCCCACAGCATTCTCTGCAGGCACTGTCATATTTATTTTAAAGATAATTAATGTGCACAAAAGGCTCCAGTCTCCAGCTATCACAAAACAGCTGAAGAGAGTGGTTTCAGATCAATTTGTTACAATAAAGCAACAATGTCTGCTGTCTGCAGGAATTAGGAGGCCTTGTGTCCGGTTCCTGCACAGTGAGTAAAAATGTCACATTTGGCTAAAAAGCAACAAAGGCTTTCACTGATACAGCAACTTAAATAGGTGTGCTTATCTAGGATCAGCTGTTTTATGATTGGGATCACCCTAAACAAGGGATGTATTCTGATCATAGACTGGAACTCTAACTCTGAAACAATTTTAAAAAACAACAGAGTGAACAACACTACAGCATAAATCCTTTGGCACAGCAAAGCAGTTCAATGAGCCAAGCAGTACCTGTGTTAAAGTGTCAGCCTTGTTCTTGTGCACTGTGAGACCAAGGGCCTTTCCAAGGCTCTTCTCCTTTGGGAGACCGGAAGAATAAGCTGCATTTTAAACTTTCTACCGGTGAACCACAACCTGGATCTCTATCAGGCAGGCAGTTACCATGGACAAGAAGTCCTCACTCCCTCCCACTTCCTCTACCGGCCAGGCAGAATGACACCTCTTGCCCCGGACAACCACAGGTCAAAATCTGGAAGCCACGCTCAGCTGAGCATGGACAATATCTGATAAGAGCTTTTATGTGTCGCCGCTGCAGCGATGCCAGCAAGATGGGGGTGTGGTGGCAGAGATGAGGGGAGCAAAAAACAAAAGCAGAGTGGCTTCTTCTCTTCAATTTGACTTTCAGAGCCATAGCATTTACTGTGAACTAACTGACAGTGCGGAGGCCAGAATCAAAGTAGGGATGTCAACTGCATCAACACACAGTGGGGCCACAAATGACATGGCCCTGATTACTTATTTGGGGAGGTGAAGGTAAAGTGTCAGGTTTAGATGAGAAAAAGTATTGCAGAGATGGCTTGAGTCTTGGTCTCACCTTGCTGTTGCTTTTGATTTAAAGTTAAACAAAGTGCGGTAGAATTCTGGGAGAAAAAAATGTCACTGAAAAGATAGATAGCTCTCCATGGTAAAGAGGTATAGCTTTCTTTGCCGCACTGGTCCTCAATTCTCTAGCCACATGTTTTTTTTTTATATAATCCAATCAATACTATGAGAAATATATGACCCTAATATTTCATCTGTATGGCTACCTAAAGCAACTCTATGAATACAGATATCAGTGTAGTGAGGTTTCACACTTCAGCAGAGTGGCTTGGATTCATAGGCAGGAAGCTTCATAGTGGTTCTTCACTGAATGCACATTCCAATGCATTCTCAATACAATGAAAAAGCAGCAACACAATGTGTAGGCAATCTGAATAGTGATTTATACAATGTCTTACTGAGCTAGCCTGTTTTTGGACAAGTGGTGCTGATAGATATAGGACCATTGCTTTGGTCATTTTGTCTACAATAGTCTAAAATGTGTTTTGTATACTATGCACAATAGTCCTCTTGCCATGATGACATTAAAGTGAAAAAGTGAAAGTGACAACCCTTGTCATTGCGAGGTCACGGCACAGCACACATGAACCACAACGAAATTGGACCTCTGCATTTTACCCATGCACACTCAAACCCGTGCAGCAGTGGGCAGCTATTGAAAGCGCCCGGGGAGCAGTGATGGGGACGGTACCTTGCTCAAGGGTACCTCAGGGCAACCTATTGGGAAGGGGTTTGAACCCCCGATCCTCCGATCATGCGGCTAACGCCCTAACCGCTAGGCCACCGCTGCCAGCAGGATATTAATGTAGCAGGATATTAAAACTGAACCACTCATGAACATTTTTAGTGGAGTGCCTATAACTTTATAATTACATTCAAACAAAATGATTGTGACTAGAAATGCTTTATGTCTGTTAGCATAAGTTTCTTTCAGCTTTGCATACGGTTTGGCAGACTTGCTCCAGCTTGCATAGGTTAGCCTGATCATACTTGTGGACCACAGTTTTTGAATAGTGCCACAGATTCTTGAGCTATAGACTTTGCATCGGTCATTGTTGAACATTCACGGCTTTGGCTTTGTGTTTGGGATTGTCCTGCTGATTATCTTTCTCCGAAGCTTCAGTTTTTTAGCAGATTTTTAGTTTATGCCTTGATAAGTCTGAACTGTTGTGGAAGCTTAAAGGAACTGACAAAATAATGGCTAATGGATGAGGTTAATGGCTTTAATGGTTGAGGGATATATTTCTATATATACACACACATATATTGTCTTGCAGTACCTCTTTGTATTTTGTACAATCTTTCTGTTCTTCGAAGCAAATCCATAAAAAAAAGTATCCCCTCCTATGATGTTGACACCTAATGGTGATAGTGAAAAGGAATTTTGAAAGATATTCTTGCCTAGACAGTGCATGAATGGTGTGATGCAGCATCAATTTCCTCACAGTTGAAAAGTGGTCAGACAGCTAATGTTGTGATACCTTACTTATCGCATGCATGTTTATAGCTTTCTCTTTAACCCTCTTATCATGTTGTTTTATTCTTTTTTTGATTGCTTTCTTTTAGACTAATAGTCTTTTCAATAGTACTTGAATTAAGGGGTTAATCATCTACAAAACTTAAACATTTTGTGGATTTGGATGTATGAATTTTGCTACGGAATACATTTCTTAAATAAACAAATTTAATTTAGCATTTATTCATTTCAAATAAATATTATTACATTTTATATATATAAAATTGAATATACACACACACACACACATTATATATACATATATATGTATATGGCTAGATAGAAAGTAATATGCCTTCACTACACTCCTTCATATGGGTAACTGTCCTACATCTGTCAGAGCATTGAAGCATAGACTCTAAATAGCAAAAACACTGGGGTGCCCAAACAGTAAAGTATATTTTGGTAAAATGTCAGGATGATATAAAAAGTGCTAAAAAAAAAAAAAAAAAAAGGAAACCGCCAAAGCCTTTTTGGCCCAAATGACTGAGAGAAGACCTATGAGTCACAGTCAAGGATTACATCAAAACACTGATCCCCTTGCTAGATACATCCATTGCAGACATCATTATAGCTATTTCATTATATTACAGGCCCAAGGCAGCAGGATTTTGCATCTGGACACATTCAGAGAGACTTAAAATTAAACCGTATGTCGTTCAGGATTATTTCATCATGGATCTCATATTAAAAACAAACCAGAAAAATTTAATGTATTTTCTCCACTTCCAGTACAAACAATTCCTGTGTGTCTGGATAATGGTTTGTGTTTTGCGTACACAACAGATTGATGTGTACATGAAATAATTAATGGAGGTTTGAACATTTGGGTGGATATTAGCCTGGAAAAAAATAAACACCTACACAAGTGGCAGATATAGCACTATTTTCAAACAGAATAGTTACCTGCTACCTATAACATACCTTTACACTGCACAAGACAACAAAAATGCCTTCTATGTGAGGACTCATTACAACTTTAAAACATTACAACATTAACAACTTCTAAAGAGATGTTAGGGTGCAGGAAGGCTGTAATCTTAGAGTGACCTAGTCGTCTTATGCAGAATCTAGTCTACTTATCAGTACTTACAGCAGACAGCTGCTTTTGCATATGTGCAAAGCTGAGGTTTAGACAGTATAACATCTGAACATAGGCATCAGTCATTTTTTATGCTCGGTGGGTAGATATGCATGGAATTTAAGATTCCCAAGTAAAAAAGCAACATATTTTTTAATTCTTAGCTTGCGTTATGATGTCTGGTGTTCAGATAATGAACACTCTGCTGCTCAGTGATATAAGACCAAAGACCGCAAACAGCATCTGGTAGGAAGGATGTCACTGTAATGAGAAAATACTCCTTACCTTTAAGAATAAGCCATTTCATTTGGTTTGCAGTGTAAGTATCACAATCACTGGCAAAGTTTACTGAATCCTCACATTGATTTTCATCCAGCTTTAACTTCTTTGCAAGCAAAGGTTTAACAAAAGTTACTGATATGATGAAAAGCAATTTTATCAAACATGTGAACATTTTGGCTTGTTGAAACATCCCTCAAACTAATTAAATTATTTTGAATGAATGGTCTGTTTTTTAAAGAAAAATATAGTAAAAGAAATCGATGGAATCACCTTTCAGTTTGCATTTGCAAAACAGATACTGGTGTGAGTCCAAATTATTCTGCAGTGAAAAGAGAGTGCTTATATTTTGAAAAAAAGAACATGGTCCCAATATGAAAGCTGTCAACTGAAACAAATGAAAAACAAACGGGCAAAAATAGGACTCAATGTTTGCAACAATTATAAGAAACCAGATGATTGAAATTAGAGTTACATTCATAAACCATGACTGACACATAAACAGAAGAAAACAAGGTTACAGTGGGATAATGAGAAGCAATCATGCAGGGTGGATGATTGGATGAAAGTGATAGTCAGTGAGGACCAAAAATCTGCATTGAAAGATGATGCCAGAACTTGTTTAGAGCTGTTCAATAAAACATATCGATGACTGCCTGAAGAAAACTACTTAATTTCCTCATTCCTTTAAAACATGAAGTTGAATGTCAGGTAAAGGACCAGGGCATATGTCAAACATTATCCTAAAAATCAATGCACAAGTATACATTGAAATTTTGTACACCTTTCTCATTCCATTGATATAAAGCAGGCCTGGTGATGATGAAGCAAAACACCATACTTCAATTTGAAATGAACATGAATGAGGACATTTTTTTTATTAGTATTTTTAAATAAGTACTGTTTACAACACAGGGAAATGGATAAATTATCACATAAGGCATCCAGTGTTCCAATCAAATTGATTTTTTTGCAAAGCATCTACAAATATAGTTCAAGACTGGATTAGAAAGCTCCTGAAATTGATACAAAAGCACCATATTTCTCATTGGAACTGCCCAACCCTACCCTACTAAATTATGATTAAGCAAGATGTTTGGTCAGCCATATAAAACCTTTTTTGATGTGATTTTCAGCATTATCAGCCTAGAAAAGATAAAGTCTAGTCTAGTCTAGTCTGGTATAGCAATAGGAACCTTTCATCATCCAATGATGTTTGGGTGATCCGTAGGCAAAAGCTATTTATTTAATACCTCATTAAAAGAACAATAGTTGCCCACCTTTTTTAATTTTAACTGTAATCACTCAAAATTATGCTATTACATGCTTGCTTTACACCATTAACAATGACATCATGCAACTTAAATGGCAAAGACAAAGGCCAAGGCGTGTAGCTGTAGTTTGTTGTGCTCTGAAACATCATGGGTGCCTAGAAGGAATTTATTATGCATTCTTACAACTTATTTGTATTTATAACACTTTCCATTGGGGTGCACAATATTACATATTACATATTGTGCATAATATCTGATTTATTATGTTTATTACTTCCTGTCTGAAACAAGAAAGAATTACTGGAGCAATACACCGACCTGCAAGTTATGCTCTTTTTTTTAAAGAAACATGCACCTGGTCAGTATTCTAATTACTGATGATATAGTGATATGCTCAGAAATAAATAATATTATGGTGTATTTTGTCAGGATGGTAAATCATCATATTTCCCAGCCCTGTTTTGTGTCCATATAAATTTAGAATTTACTTTTGTGACTGTAAAAAAAGAAAAAAAAATATTAGTAAATTGTAAAGTATTATAATAACTTGGTCTGCCCAAGTAAGTACTGAAAAGCTGCAAAAAATAATAATAAAATGAACATTTGAAGATGCCAACAGAGTTCCAAGACCTCAGCAAGCTAACAAATCTAAAAACGTGGTCAAGCTCCAGTTGCTCTGTAATTTAGACACTGGCAAAGACCAAACCTCTAAAAGCAACGTCATGTGCCCTGGATTAAGAGGTCTTCCATGCAATACTATTCATCCATGCATTACCCAGAGGTCTCCTATCAAAAACACATAAATAGGAAGTGAGAGCAGAAATCCCAACAAGTAGGCCTTAGTAATATGGAGAGAACAGATGCAAAGGATTAGTCTTGATCTGGAAAATGGCTTTACAAATGCGCAATTTCCTCTTTGGCTCTCTTACTGCTTATACTGGATGGTGGAAAGAAGTGAGAGGCACGGCACTGATTCAACAGTAGCTCAACCAAAGCTCACCAGAGCAGAAAAACACTACACACAGACTCAAGCACACACACACACACAGACAGACACATATCAGGACATGCTGGCTGGGAGAGTACAGCTTCATTAGCTGGTTTGAGATGATAAATGCTTGCTAAAGAGAGCACAGGGAGATCTTTCTTATGCTTTAGGCTGTTAGAAGCAAAGTGTTCCAGTTCTACTTGCCCCATATGTCCTCCACCCACACAGTTAAAATGGCCTAGCCTGTATATAAGCTCCCCATGTAGACGGGACAGCATACCTGGGTTCAGTCACTCCAAAACACTAAACAACTTTCAGCTTTCTGTCTGCTGTATCTCCTTATATAACATATATAGGGAGAAATAAATGCATTGATTGTTTAGAACTCACAAAAATGCAAAAATTTAAAGGACAATTATTACTGACAATACATTAAGCTGGTTTTGTTTGGCAATGCTTCCTTCCTTCCTAGTTTAATAGGCTATATTACCTTTGCCACCCTAAGAAAGTCCCAGAAACCAAACATGACTAGAATCATTAACAATAATTACCAAACTATTTATTTTATATTTGCCATATTTTCCTTTTAAGGAATGTTTCTGTAGCCCAAATTATTAGACTATTAAATCAAGTCGCCACAAACAGGATATACATTCAGAATCAAATGGCAAGAAAATCAATTGCAGGAATGGAGCTGCGAACCCAGCATGTATCCACTTGAATCGCAGGCTGAGTGTATCATTACCCTTCCAATGAGTTTTCTCCTTGCTGTCAGACAATCTGAAATACTCCAACATGTGATTTCTTAGGCATATTTATTCTTTTAGCTTTATGGCCATGCCTAACATAAATTAAAGGTGTATTCTACTGAACCTAATGTAAATTCTTTCTTTTCATTTTATCTACATACATCTAACAATAATTTTGCTGATAAGACTGTTTGCTAAAGTCATTAAAAAAATTTTAATCACGAAACTGAGTACAAATCTCAATGCATAATTACTGAGCTACCTACAACTATCAGCTGCAGACAGACCCAGAGGCAAATCAACAAATAATACCCAGTTTCATTCTCCTGAGGCTTTTTAACTGTTGAGCTATTTTATACCTGGTTTACCACCTCGAAACTCAAGAACACATCAGCAAGCCAATGAAAAGGAAGAATAAAGGAACTGTTTTACACTGTGCACCCAATGTGGAAAGCAATGTGGAAGAGGGGAAATGTGTGAAGATATAGATAAGTGACAAAGCACATAATAGCACAACCCTGCATGTGAAGGTATTTATTGATAATGTGTTAAGTGTTCTGTGTGCCTTTAAACCATCTTAGAGAAAAAAGAAAGGTTGTACTTGTGTAGTAGGGAAATCAGCACTTCAGCTGCACCCTCTCACTCAGGAAATTGCAGCCATTTGCAGCTGGAGTGGGGCTGCAGACTCGCCATCATCATAGATCACTGCTGTTGACCTTGCCTCTTAAGGCTCTAAATGACCTGGTGTGAAGAACTTCTACCAGGTTTGTGTGTGTAAAACATTTCTGTTATTAGTGTTCTGAGTCAGTTATAAAGTTCATCCTATTTGCTGCCAATGTTTTATTTTATTTCAATGCAATTGAATGTTGGCCTACACAACTGTCAATAGTCAGACTAATTTATCCTCAGTGTGTGGATCCACCATTTGTGTGTGTGTGTGTGTGTTAAAGACACAGATTGTGCACTGTGTGTAAATCTAAGGAGTATCATGCTACAGTTACAGTGCCTGCTCTTGCCAGGTTTCCCTGTCAGTGAACTTCATGGACAGGCAGTGAAGTGTGTAGGCAACAATTTGTCTTTCAGCCTGCACTGGGGATGCAGAAAGCATTGTCTGCAGGGCGGCTATAAGTTACCATGCTCTCTCATCCTGTTTCACTCCCTCTCTCTTACTCTCTCTCTTCCTCTCTCACTGTGCTCCCAATGGACCAGCACAGAGGACGCAGCCCCACTCTGCTCTGTCTCACTCACCAGATCAGAAGCACTAGAGGAAAGGGGATTCACTCATACAGTGAGGCAGGCAGACACACACACATTTTGTTAACCTGGTGTAAAAATAGAATGTCTAAAATGAACTAATTTATGTATTTAATTACAGTATATAAAGACAGAATACAGGGTTTTGGTTTAAAGTCATGCAAAAATTTTATTTCCTCTCTTTAATAGTTTAGCAAAGCATGTAAACATTCTTTCAGAACATACCATTCACTCCTCAGTGCATGCAGGAAATTAAGCTTCTTTGGAAATTATGGAATTAAAGTTTCTCCAAAACCACTGTTTCTGTGATGATCACTGAAGCAATACATTAACATCAGCTTCCATTCAAACTGAATCTATGAAAAGTATTTCAGCCCAGACTACTTTTTCCAAATGTGACACAGCAAAGGGTTGCCAATCAGAACAGATGGCATTTACATATGTCAGTCTTAGAGAAAAACTGAAAAATTGCAAAAGCATTCTAAATAAATGCAAGTAAATAGTACTTCCTTTTTTTTAAGGGATCTTAAATCTATCTGGCAATTACTTTTGGTTGCTTTCTTCTGATTTGACTTCCCTCTTTGGCAGTTTCTTTTTGGTCCTCACATTCTTTGAAATTCAAGACATTTTCTGTTTGCCACATTGAAAGTGAACCTTCAGTTTTCAGGACTGCCACACAAAATGTGAAACTGATGGTCACCATGGTACTAATGGTAAGGTAAGGGAAAAGTTAAGGGATGTTATGCATGTTATCTCACTTTTCATTTGGCTTGGCAGGCCAGGCACATTATTTCACAATCATACATTATGTCATGACAGGACCATACCAACCACAATTAATGATTGTGAGTCCACTAAGGTCTCATAACCCAAAACAAAAATGTATGTGCATGTGTGACCTAAAGAAAGAACACTGGAGACTAAAAGACTCAAAAATCACAGGCAGGAGCACATACATACATACATACACACACACACACACACACACACACACACACACACACACACACACAATTTAGATTGATCAAATCCATCTGGGGAGACTCGTCTGGTATTTTTGTAGCAGAGGATAAAACAAGTTTAACTGTGTTTAATGTGTTTAACTCTGCCTCTGCCTATGTCACCCAGTTCAAAAAAGTAAATAAAAAAAAAAAACAGCAGGAAAAATCCCATTTGTGACATTTTCATTTTTGTGACTCAGATGAAGAGAGTGTCACAGGAGTACTACCTAAATTTTCAAGGTAAATTGTGATGTTCTTTCAGCATTTGACAGTGGCAAAATGGAGCAAGCGATACAGAAGCAGCACTTGCCATGCCCTTGATAAGGAGCTGGTTCACTAGTTTAGAAGTCCCAGAGGATGCTGCGCTGCACAGCGGCACTCAAACCCATACTGTCGCCAAATTTCCCCAGCACAACAATACGAAGGTGTCACAGTAAATTGTTAAAACTCGGTGCCTCCGAAGATAAATGCTCAGTGAGGTAGCACTTTAAAGGAAAAGCAAATGGAAGCATTTTATCACCTGGGAAGTCATAGCCTGTACTGGGTTATCAGGGTCATTCATTTCAGTTACCTTCTCATTGCTCTTCTCCAGAGGCATATTTAAAGTCTTTGCAGCAGCAAATACATACATACTAACATGACCACACACGCATAAACTATGAAAAAATGCTTTTATTATAATAACATAATTTGCTATTAATTTAATCCATTGCTCTGTACATCATTGCAATAATCCTTATTAAAAAAATTTAAGCAGTACATTGAAGTTAAAGGAGAGTAGTAACTTCACTTAATAGGCTTTGTCAAGGATCTGAACTTAACAGGAGTATTTGCTTCATTTAACATTTTCCACATTAAACTACTCATAAAAAAATATAATCCACTTATAAATCATTTACTCCATTTGGTTTGTTTATTATTTTCTTGAAAATATCTTTTATTGAAAAAACACTTACATCATTTTTTTTTTTATAATGTCCCAAAATTTTACAGTACTGTGCAAAAGTTTTAGGCAGGTGCGAAAAAATGCTGTAAACAAAGAATGCTTTCAGAAATGGAAGTGTTAATCATTTATTTTCATCAATCAACAAAATGCAGTGAATGAACAAAAGAGAAATCTAAATCAAATCAATATTTGGTTTGACCACCCTTTGCCTTCAAAACAGCATCAGTTCTTCTAGGTACACTTGCACACAGTTTTTGAAGGAACTCGGCTGGTCGGTTGTTCCAAACATGACTGTGTTTCAACCTCCGTGTGACATTGATGATCACCAGCACCTGTTTGGTAAAATTGGTTGATCACACACCGACTATAATCCTACAAAATCCCTGACTTTGTGCAAGTGTACCTAGAAGAACTGATGCTGGTTTGAAGGCAAAAGGTAGTAACACCAAATATTGATTTCATTTAGATTTTTCTTTTGTTCACTCACTTTGCATTTTGTAAATTGATAAAAAATAAGCAATCATTATTTATATTTCTGAAAGCATCTAAAACATCTAAACATCTAAAATTCACCTGCATAACCATGTAAGTATATCTAATTTTATATATACTAGGCATGACCCAAATAATTCAAATGCTTCAGCATCCATTTGTTAAACTTGAATCTTGAAATTTGTTCAGTTTCTTATTTAGTACTTGGAAATGCTGTCTTTGGTCAACCCTTCCGATAACTCCAGAATTCTAAAACAACAGCAGAGCACACAGACCACTTCTGAAAGCTTGTAAAGTTGCCACGGGCTTAAAAGTGCTAGTCTCACAGAATTTTGAATAGGCACAAATATATTTGGACATGGTAACCAAATCTCAGTTCGGTGCTTCACATGGTGAAAGAGGCTGTTGCTTATTGCAAGAAACGTTATTAACTTTCCCAATTAAAACATTTCTTAAACTGTAGCGTATAAAATTATTTATACATCAGATTAATTATCCTTGGAATGTAGCGTGCTATGCTTGCATGATGAAATGACAAGAGACTGACTCTGTTGACTCTACATCTATAGATCTATATTATTAGGCCCCAGACAAAAAAAAACCCAAAAAAACAGCATAAATATAATTAATAATGTGCTTACACCCCAGGGGGTTTAAGCAGTGTGCATGGCTTTCATTTACATTTCACGCAGGCAAGTATTTCATAAAGAAAAAAGATAAAGTTATTTATTCCTCTTTGAGCATACATCTGGGTTGTTTTACATTTCCTGTATTACATGCATGTTCCACTTGGGAAACCAGATCATAAGGGTTGGCTCAAAAAAAGGGAAAACCATTATAACCATAGTCACATATTGAGTCACATATCTCAAGTCAAGTATGTTTTATTGTCATCTCAACCATATACACTATACACAGTACACAGTAAAACAGCATTCCTCCAGGACTATGGTGCTACACATAAGACAACATAAAACATGACATAAAACTACCTAGGTGCAGACACTAAAACATGCAGCATAAAGGATTTCAACACAATACAACACAACAGAGTACTTTCACCCGACACAGAGCAGAGACAGTATTGCATCTGAATAGAGCATTACTGTGTGAAAGCACTGTTGAATACAGTACTCAGTGCAGGATCTGAACAGCTCCTTAAAAGTGGTTATCAATGCCTAATCCATCTTTGAGAAAAGGACATTGTGAATTATAAAGCAAATCAGGGTCCCTGAATTATGGGTTTTTGAACTAGAAAGCAGCAAAATGATGAAAAGGCAGAGTCTGTGATGGTTAAAAATGCAGAGACTAATTAGTTTGTCCACAATGAATTCTATTTCTGTGTCCATGGTCCTAGATGAAAGCTGCCAAAGCTGTTATGAAGTATAAAACAGACTTTGTGTCTGAGGACTGTATTTCCCTCTCTGCTTTTTGAATTTCAGCTCTTTCGTCTCTCATGTATCTTTATTTAAAATTCTTGGAAGTTAGTGACCAGCTGCTAGCAGAGGTCACAGCCATTTGCACATCCTTCGGGTGATGTCACCGGAGGGACGACCCCTTTTCAATGCTGCTGAAACTAACAGGCCTTTAAAAGCCATCAGGAATCCCCTGTGACACATATTTTTTTGGCTTATTATGAAAACACAAACAGGGAATAAACAGGTCACTTTGAATATAACATAAGGGACAAAACTGCAAGTCAGTACTGGGGTAAGCTCTGCATCTAGAGATGGTTTACTGAGAATATAGAGGAGGGTCACCCCATTTCCATGCCTGCTTGGACTGCACTTCTGATGTGCCTTTAAAGTGCTGTTATTTTCTCCCACACTTGTTTACAATTGTGCCTTGGAGTCTTATATGGATGAGTTTAATAATAGATTCCATTAAGTCACTGGTTCAGGTTTAATGACTAAAGGAATAATGCTCAGGATATTATTACCCTTTAACTTTTCAATGCTTTTCGTCTCCTGAGCCTGACAGAGGTAGCAAACTGTAATTGCACAAATTTTCTGTCCGCTGTAAAAGTCATGCCTCATCAGACAGCACAGCAAGTAAGCAGCTTTAACATAAACTTTTGGTTTCATTATAATAACAATTTGTAGCCATGGTCCAAAACAGCAAAAGTAAAAACAGCTGTCTCTGACAAAGTATTAAAATACTTAATCTCTATATAAAAAAAATACCCTTAAAAATATGAACTGTGTGTTACATCTACGGTCCACTCAAAGTGTTTATGGACAGGGAGGCTGGTTTTTGCTACCAAGTGAAGATGTTTGATTTTGAATATGAAATATGAATATGAATATGAGACCACATTTTCAGCTTTTTTTTCCCTTGTATAGTTTTGTTAAATTGCATGGAACATAGCATCTTTTCCATATTACCCCCATTTTTTTTAACTGTCCAAAAGTACTGGAACATAAAGTTCTAAAGTACATTTAACTGTGTGTCACAGTGCCAACCGTAGTTCAATCCCAGTCCCCGGGGTACTAGCCTGGTTTTCACCAACTCCCTCTCATTTTCCAGCATCTGCAACACCTGAAGCTGGGGTTATTTAAATGTTGCTCAGCCGATCCAGAGTTGTCCATTCCCTGTTGTGCTGTGTGTCTGTTGTCCGAATAAACTGACCCTTTGTGGATTTCTGCGTTTGTGCCTCCACTCCTTTTTTCCTTCAGACCGAAAGCATGACAGCGTGCAATAACCAGCAACTGCTTGACTTCTTTAAATTGTTTAAATCTTTGGTGATTGTTCAGCAGGCTTATCTCCAGCATATTTTAGTTGTCCCGGGGGGGTTCTCTCTTCAGTCTCCTCTTTAGGAAATGCATGTTTAACAAAGGTCTGGTGGTTGACTTGCCCAGTCCAACGTTCCAGCATTATCTCCCTGTTGAAGTTCACTTGGCAATGCATTCTGGATCATTGCTATGCTGCAGGATAAAGCTCTGTCTGATTAAATGGGATGAATTTCTTGGCCATGGCATTGCCTCCACCATGCTTCACACATGAGCTTGTACGTTTTGGATCATAAGCATATTCTTTCTTTCTCCACATTTTGGACTTTATCACTCAGGTAGAGATTCACCTTTGTCTCATTAGTACATAAAACTTTGTTCCAGATCCTGTGTGATTTTCCATTTTTTGTTGCTAATTTCACCAGTGGTGTTCTTTTTCAGGATATTCAATATTTGTAAAGGCTACATCTAACATTTGCAAAATGTTTTTAGGAGATTTTTCCTCTTTTCTCACCTTCAAATGGGCAAGTCTTAAATGCAATCTTCACAAGTGAAATCTTCATTATGAATATGAAGGGTTTTATATATGTATAGTTTAAACACTTCATCTAACAGGACACACCTGTGTAGCAGCAAACATCTGTCAATCTCTCATGTTCAAATACATTTGCTCACTTGTAAAACTGGGTGGTTAGATGTAATGAAATTTCTTGCTTTTCTAATTGGTTAATTGTTTTTTCAGCAATGGCAGATGGGACTGTTTCATACAGAAAAAAATTAAACTAAATTAAAAAGTCTGATCAGATATTGTATTGAAAATGTTAGCATGCATTGCTTCAGACAAAATCTGATTTGGGACATCCAGTCCATTTGGCAACACAACAGAATTAATCTGGATCACGTGTATCAATCCAGCCCATTTGTATTACTCCATTAACCACCCATTGTGAAAAAAACCCCATCAAAAAACCCATCACCTCATTTATGCTGCTTAATTTTACTTTTTCAAAAACCCTTTGCTTTTGTTCTGTTTGTGCAAAAGGTGAGTGCCCATAAGCACATTCTCTGCAGTGTTGGTCAAACTTGGTCATACAGTTTCTGTCAATCAAAGGGAAAATGTTTCATGGCAAGTTTGCCTAAGATTGACTCCTGCACTCTGACACAATTTCTGCAGCATCTTAACAACTTCATAGGAAATGTATGCTAGCAGTTTGTATGACCCTGTTTATAAGCAGTGCAGAGATGCCTTAATGAGCAATCCTTCTGAGCTAAATAGCTGAGCGACATTACAGAGGGCAAGCTAACCATTAATATCTGCTCTTTTTTACTTCAACTGAGCAGTTTCCAGCAGGGTTCCAATGCTCTGCTCCCCTGTGAGACACAGCATGCACACATGCATGAAACTCTCTAATGAAGATGCTGGACATGCCTGTTCGGCTCTTAATACATTGATAGAGCTATAGTGAGTGCTACCCTGGGACAAAATTCAAATCTGACCCCCTGATATGCTCCTGCTCACATTGGTTGTTCCTAATTGATGTATACTCTCACAAAGTTTTTTTGGAGAAAAGTTCTAGCTATTTAATAGCTATTTAAAAGCTTTATTTAAAAGCTATTTAATAAAGAAGTTCTGATTCAGGATCGCATTTCTGACCTCTGCTTCTTTGTAAGTAAGAGATGAAAACTACTGCTTTAATGGTCATATTCATTAATTCAGACTATTTATTCTGTTCACAGTACTTAAGAGTAAAACATCAGCAGTAAAAATCTGCTTGAAATCACTGGTAGAGTTAGTTGGCTCCATATTGAACCAAACTTAAGTGGCTCTAGAACTGAAAAGTGAAGGTGACAACCCTTGTCATTGCGAGGTCACAGCACAGCACACAGTGAACCACAACAAAATTGGACCTCTGCATTTAACCCATGCAAACACCGTGCAGCAGTGGGCAGCTATTGAAAGCTCCTGGGGAGTAGTGACGGGGACGGTACCTTGCTCAAGGGTACCTCAGGGCAACCTACTGGTGAGGGAATCGAACCCACAATCTTCTGATGCGGGGGCAACTCCCTAACCACTATGCTACCGCTGCTCCTGCCCAGATAGTTTAAGAACTATGTTCAAACAGCAGGACAAATCAGATTTTTTTCTGCTTGAGGGCATATATTTCAAGTTATAAATCATTACGTTTGGTCACAATGTTGCTTGCCCCATATTAAATATCATAATAATCAGTAATACTCTTTGAGTTGAGGTTTTTGATGTAAACCATATTGTATAGCACCATTTTCAGTTAAGCAATGCACTGTTAGAAAGTAGAACTTGAACAAAACATGACATTAGAGTGGGCTGACAGATCACCATATATCTAGAGTTATAACTGAAAGTCACTTTAAAGCTACAGCACACAAAGAACCGATGCCTAAATTACTGGTCAAACTGAGTTCGATGTCCAGGGTTTCCATTTTTTGGCTTGAAACTGATTGGAAGGAAAATCAATCAGTCTCAAAGCAGATATGCTGCAGAATTGTGCTTCCTGCATGGCAGTATGTATACTAGGAGTAATTAAAGGGGTATCTTTTACAAATGACAAGAAGCCAACCTACAGCAAATTATCTTGTTTTGTTTTTTGGCCCAACTGTCTTTAGAGAGACAGTGAAGTTTAATTAAAAGTAATTTATCAGTAATCCCGGCTGTTGAAAGGATGACGTGAGAGAAACACTGTCAGAGTTTAATGAACTAAATCACTTTCACTCTAAGACAAACAGTGCCACTCATGAACAGCATTAGATGGACAAATAGAGAGTGAGGGAGAGTTACAGGGAGGGAGAGAATGATGGCATTTTGATAAACAACCACCATGTGAGAGAGCTGTTGCTGTCCAGCAATCATGCTCCTTTGATCTGCGCTGTTGGGGAGTACATGTATCAGATTTTGTATCTAATACTTACTCAAAACCCTATGATGGATATTCAACACAGACAGCCACTGAAGACCAAAAGCTATCCATCAGCTTCAGAGTGATATTTCACACCCATCCAAAATGTACTTCAGCCAAGGCTAGAAAACCTTAAATGTAGCCCTTGGCCTGGACTAGGTGACTAAAATCAGGGAGATATTTCTGAAAGCCTGAAAAGCATCCACCACAATGAAAGAAGCCAGACAATCCCGAAGGCAGAAGATGTGGTGAGAAACATATAAGCAGACGTGTGTTGATTTAATTTGGAAAACCTCATTCATCCTGTCATCAGCATGATTATCTGTATTACAGCCACTGCACACATTGCTCAGCTTAATAGCCCTCGGATTTGTCACCACATCTATAAAAATAATAAAGTAAGAAATGAGCGTAAGTGAGCATATTTTCTGAGGTGTGATTAAAAGGCCATGGATGCCAATGCAAATGGAAGCTGTGCTTTTAGTACAAATACATTTCTCATCTTGAGACAAACACATAACATAGTCCATGTTTGGGTGAAGAATCTGTCATAAAACACTCGACCATTGCCAGAAGTGGCATGCCATGTCATTAGTGAAATCACATGCAGATGTGATTTCACCATGTGATAATAGCCTTAGTAAGGCTGGTATCATATAGGGGCTTCTATAATGCTTAAGAAATGTCTATGCCCCTGTAGTACTTTTCATGATATGTTAGGAATTTGAGCCTTATTCCGAAGCCTTACACTCAGGCTTACCATTACCGAAATTCTGTAATATCAGTGGCACACTGAAAAATCAATTTTGAGATTTTTGGAGCCTACTGTGTCAGGTAAAAACGATACTTGGTAAACACATCATTTCTTTTGTTTCTAAATCCTGGCACTAAGTTAACTTGAAAAAGTTGTTTGGAGTAGGGCATGGCAATAGCCATGTTTTTAAAAATTTTTAAAAACAATAGCCATGTTTTTAAAAATTTGGAGGTGTGCGCATTTGTCTGCTGGGGGAGGTGTTCCACTGTTGAAATAGATGGTGATGGTGTTGGGCGGAGATATTCTGTTTGTACACAGTTGGATTCATAGACCATTTGAAATTTGAAAAAAATTACAGCGGTTCAGTTCTCTGTGATGGATGGTTACAGGTATGCAGTAGGGGAAGTCCTCTGGTGGACAAAAAAGAAGACAAAGATGCTTTACAACACCCAAAATGTTTTTTAACATATACTAAATCCCAGGACTGTATTTCTTCCAAAGGTTTGAAAACCCACTTCATCAGGGCAAAAGCTGTGCAGCTTTGAGAATCATCCAAAGCCGGCAGTTCAATCTTCAAATGCTAATAGCAGCCACAATTTAAGTAAAATGGCCCGTTTTAGAAAAGAAATGAATTGATAAAATCCTCTTTACCACTCAGAAGCTGCTATCATCCTGGAGCAGGAGTGTTTCCTTTTTTCTGAGGCTGCCTTGAAGTAATAATTGCTATCCAGCTCATGTCTTTCTTACTACTGCAAATGCATTTCACTGCTTTTATAAAACCACAAACCATAGGATTTTCCAGGCGACATGTCAACTGCTGAAAAATTGACAAATAACCCAATTAACAGCTTTTTAAAAATGCTTTTAAAGAAGAGCTTACTTCTATGTGAATCAAACACTGTATAGGTCTAATTCCTGGACAGACATGGCTATGTGTAGAGGTACAAACGGTTTTAATATTGATTAGGGCCCCCTATCCATTAAGCACTCAGAAGTCTTAATCATCATTTACCCTACAAATAGTTTACACAACACAGACAATATGACAGCATGTTAGGAACACACCTCTTAGGATGTGAAACACAGATGATTTGTGCTTACACTATAACCTTGATGTACACAGTAGAGAACATCAGAAAGACCATAGGAGGTAAAAGGCTTCCTGTAGCAGCCAGCCAGCCTGTGTCTCTCTAGACCCCACCACGCTCTATTTTTACCCATTTTTAACAGGTAGACTCCTAACTGGACAGCAGCCAACTGCTTCGTCCCATCACACTCAACTGGAAAATCATGCCACTAAGAGCAACAGAAGGGATTACAAAACGCGTCCATCAAGCACTGAGCACTCTGTTGTGCTCAGCTCAGGCAGGTGAGTTTTATTTGCCACACGAGGGCTGCTTTCACTCCTGTGGGAGAGTATTTTATTAATAAAACTGGGCAGGCAGAGTGGCAGATGAATTCACGCTGATTAATTAGCAACCCCTGAAATAACTTATGCTGTGTACAACAGGAGCAAGATGTGGGATGAGCTGGCAAGACTGAGAAGCTCCGCATGTGGCTCATGACAAAAGCGCATGGGAAAGGCGAGGCAGGTGAATTAATGGCAGCAATTAAAAAATGCACTGACACACACAACAAAAGAATGAGCAACAATGCAGGCATGAGACCCAGAGCAGAACTGTGGCTTATAATGATATCTATATATACATACATAGACATGTGTGTGTGTGTGTGTGTGTGTGAGAGTGAGTGTATGATACATGTATGATGGCATGCATGGTTAGGATAAAGAGTAGAGAGAAATGGTAGAAGGCTTGTGGTACTAATGAACAGATGTTACAGCCTTTATCCAATCCCAAGCTGCAGAGGTATGTATATCCCTTTAAATCCTCACACCAGATTACAGTGGCTGTGATAAAATAGACAAGGGCCAGAACATAATGATTTAAACTAAACCACCATGCACAGAAAAACATCACTGCAAATACAAAGTCAGAGTTCCAACGGCCCTTCGGATGAGCTGGTGACAGACAAACAATCCCTCGTATAGATGAGTTCAGCATAACCCCTCGTTTATTCCTCTGTGCATATGTGAACTGCACAGAACAGAAACGAGTGTTTTCCCTGGTGGGGAGTGGTCAATGAGCATATCCCTTAACCATGATACACAAAATGTCTCTTCTCTGAGGCTTCTAATTTTTGGTCCCTTGATGGTTTAGATATGGCAAATATATAGCATTGCAACAGTAGACATGCAAAAATACTTTCAATTCATAATTTCCCATACTATACTGAACCATACATTTAACAGTACTCTTTCCTCTAGCAATGAACCCTGCATCTGCTCCATTGAGGGTTTAATGTGCTGACAATATCCATTAAATACTAAGAAAAGCATATTTTAAAATAATTTATGATAAACATTAAACTGTCCTCATAATGCCCACCCTTGAAAGTGACTACTTGTGTTTAGCATAAGGGTTCCAATCCCAAATCTGGTAACATCACACTATACGCATTTCAGTGATTTATTTCTCACAGGAAACCTGATTCAACTCATTATCCTATGAATAAGCTCCTCATTAGCTGTCTCAGGTGTGTAGAGAAAGGGAAGTGCAAAAAAATGTGCACAGTGGGAGCGCTGGGTCTGAGAACTCCTGATTTAGAGGCTGGAAAACAAATCAATATGGTGACAGTGATAAGTCTGATCATCTAAACCCTCCCCCTTCCTCAGCATTAGCAAAGGGTATTATCAGAGCCAAAATGGCATGGAAAAAACTGTCATGGAAATCATGCGATAAAGGTCATTATCATGGCCCTTGTGGCACAAAGAAAAAGATCAAGGCTGACATGGCAACAAGAACATGATCAGGATTATTGTGGCATAAATAACACTTTCATTTATCATGACATAAAAGGACATTATCGGGGTCATCATGGTTATCGGGCAATAAGGACATTGTCGTGGTTACTGTGGCATAAAGGACATTATCATGGTTATCGCAACTTAAAGGGTACTATCATGGCCCTTGTGGCAAAAAAGGACATTTTTCAGTGACATGTAATAAAGGACATTACCATGACTATTGTGGTATAAAGTGCATTATCATGGCCATCAATGCATAAGAGACGTTATCCTGCTTATCGTGGCATGAAAGACATTATGATGGTTATCATGACATGAGGTGCATTATCATGCTTCTCGTGGCATAAAGGAAACTGTTACTGCCATCATAAGGAACATTATTATGGCAATCACTGCAAAAAGTGCATTATCATGGCATAAAGTGCGTGATCATTTATTTATAGGCATAAAGTGCCTTTTAATGGATGTCATGTATAAAGTTTATTATCATCACTACTGTAATGAGGCAGTATCAGAATAAAAAGGCAAGCAAACAACCAACTTGTCATGTTTTTGTTTGATAAACCTCACAAATCCCAATGATTGGAAGCGGTCATTGATCTACATTTAGTGTACTTAGTGTAAGCAGTACAGCAAACAGGCATGTCAAATAAACTATTCTTGTTTTTTACATCTAAGAGGACACAGGACAAGCGCGGAGTGCCTGTTTTGTTAGACATGCAAAACCTGTCTCACTAAGCACCGGTTAGGTTCGCTCATTCTCCAAAAGCTGGGCGTGATTCGGACTCGGAACTAAGAGCATCCTGTCCGCAGATTTGTGACCCCAAACACTCAGCACGAAGTCAATGTCTAGGAGAAGGATCAGGCGAGCAGTTTGAACGGCGAACATGAGCTGGGTGTCTGATTTCTTGTCGCCTACCTGGGATTTGTGCTGCTGTCCATCTTCGAGCTCCGAAACACTGTTCATGATTTTCCATCGATCATTTACCATCCTCTGGAATCCTTAACATCCGAGAGTCGGTGCCATGGGCGGGAGGAGAAAGGAGAGATCAGTCTTTCTTTAATTCCTCCATTAACACACAGAAAGACGAATGTCTAGGGGAACTAGAAACTACTTCGGGGATGTGGCCACTGGTTTTTCCCACAGACGGAGCTACAGCTGGAGCTACTGGAGATGCGACTGGAGCTCTAGCAGCACTACGGACATTCTGCTATACGTACTTAGGGGACGTGTTCCCCGCCAAGCGACCAGGAAAAAGAAAAAGTCCGAAATGTAGTTTTAATACTGGTAAGTGGGAGAAGCCTCCCCTGAGTGCCTTTCACAGACGCAGGTGTGACACTTTGCGGACACTGTGTGCCCGAGTGATGCTGACAGGGGCTCCTCAGGCAAAAAGCAAACTTCCTCGGTGCGCTCTGAGAGAAAAATGTATTTTTTAACCTAAAAATATATATAATAAAAAAAATAGTACTATTAGTTATGCCCGGACGGTGCGACCGTTAAACGTAACCTTGGTAACCGCTCACAAACCCACATAAACCAGTTTTCCAGCTCGAGACGCTGCTCAGCCTAACTAACCGTTATGCTTTACCTGCCCGTTTTACAGCCTCACCCATCTGCGCCACGATTGGTTAATAGCAGCCCGCCTCTGTGCGCTGATTGGCCAGCGATGGTTTGCATCACAAGCACTTGGATTGGCTTGTTGTTGAAAGTTCTCGTACATTTCATTAAGACAGCCGCAAATCAGGGATTTAAGCGGAGACGAGCAGCCAATGCGAGCGCACAACCCAACGTTCCCGGCCAATAGTGTAGCAGGAAGTTGGAAGCCTTGGGAAGACGAAAGTTGTGGTTCAGATTGAGGTTTTTTTGAGCCCTCGGGCTGTTCATGCCCTCTACTTCCTGCACCACGGTGCAGTAGATGTGTAGATGTTAATATCGAAACAGTTTCAGAGAGTGAGAAAAAAAGCACGTTGTTAAGCATTTTGTTACAGGGATTCAGACTGATTATTTTTATCACAAACAGCTGCTGATCGATCCAGCTCTGACAGTCTCTTTATAGTGATGGCATCAGAAGTAGCAACAAAAGTTTAACAACTTAAAAAGTACTCAGCTTCGAGAAATATTTCACACTGCCTCCACGTAAACCATTAACCGCCTGCCCCGATTAAGGTCGCAGGCAGTGCTGGAGTTTGTCCCAGTCCAGGGCCGAGGCCGGGACACATCCTGTGCAGGTCACCAGCCTGTCACAGGGTGCACACACACACACACACACGGGGCAATTAGACATCTCCAATCCAACTGACGTGCTTGAGTTTGGACGGTTTGCACCCAGTACTGGACTCGTTGCTGTTGTTCACCTGGCATTCTCCACCACATTCATACACTGCTGCCTCTGCTCTGTATCGGATGAATATGCTTTGCTGATATTGTTTTGCACTGTATGTTGTTCTGTCTGCACTCGTTTAGTTTTTAGTCCTGTGGTGTGTTCTGTGCAATGTTCTATGTTGTCTCATGTGTAGCACCATGGTCTTGGGGGAATGTTTCTTCATTTCACTGTGTACTGTGTATATGGTTGAAATGACAATACAGCCTACTTGACCTGACTTCAGATTCCATGTCTAAGTGCTTTAGATCTATGAATACACCACAAATGGATATCTCATTTGATTTACATAAATAATAATACAGCATTCACAGCAGCAATTTCTGTTCAATAATGGTGCCATTAGGAGATATGGTTGTATGTCTGAAATGCTCAAGAAAGCAGCACACAGAATACAAATCATATACGTATATCAGGGACCTGGGAGAGACAGGCTTTTAATCCTTAAACATAGCTATTACTGAGGCCATCACTATAAAGATTCCAGACTGGCAGAGCTGAATCAGCTGCTATCTTTTTGTGGTCATGTCTGGATTAAAATAATCGTTTTTTTTTTTTTGGTTTTTTTTTGGCCTTCGTTCATAAATTAAAACTGAACCTGATGAATCTTTTAACATTTCCTCCGAACACTCCTGACCTTTAAACGTAGGTTAAATTAACATAACGCTAATGTACAGTACAGCCTTTTAAAAACTGTGCCCCTCTATGTTGTAAACCAACCAGGTTTTGACTGGGAAAGTTCTCAACCAGCCAATGTCCAAATGAGTAGAGCTTGGGAGTTTCTCCAGCCACATTATAGTTTTTTCTTTGCCTTAAAGGGCTCATAACATGGAAAAGCAAATGAATGTAGCAAACAAATATTTGTAGAGATTCAAAATCTACAATCTACAGTTCAGATTGTCCATATATGAAAGTTAAGCTGTAAAATGTTGAATGTTATGAACACAAACACATTTTGAAATGTTCTTATATCTAAGTGAAAATGAATTTATTTATCATAGTGAAAACACAACGACACATTGTAATGCTTCCTCCGCATTTGACCCTTGGACAAAGTGCAGCAGTGGAGCAGCCACACATCCAGCCCCAGGGGAACAGTGTTGGGGGACAGTACTGTGTTCAAGGGTACCTCAGGGTGACCTGCTGCTCTGAGATTCAAACCCACAGCCCTCCAATTTCAGGGTCAAGTCCCTTAAAAGAGTTATTTTTAAAGAGGATCCCAAAAGCTGTGAAAATGTTGAAAACTAGCCATATAAAGATGAAGTGGATTTTTGCTGCAATGATTCCCACAAATCTCATAAATGGACTAAAGAGAAAGAGTGAAATAGAAGAAAAACATAAGATTAGAGCCCTATAGCCCACCAGAAGTGTTGCATAAATGTGATCTCCATGGTCTCCCTTCCCATCTGTCAATTCAAACACTGGAGAAAGTAGTGCAGTGAATTTACATGTTTCGTGCGTACAGCTTTTCCACACATATGTGCTACATAATTATTGTATTTCTTGCCCAACTGTATAGTGTATGTGTGTATGTAATTTATTCTTATGCAAAAATGTCTGCAATTCAGTCACTGTATTGATGATCACCTTTTCTCTGGTGAATGGACTCCCCATTAAAACACACTGAACCAAAGCGGAACACTATATTCAACTTTTTAGTCTAAGTCCAACTCCCTAGAATGTCAGTTTCACTACCACCCTAAATGACAGATACACTAGATTCAGCACTTGAAGTAGACAGGATCTCTCCAGAAGGGTTTGGTATGTGAGAGGAGTGCGAGAGAAGCCGACCTGCTCTGCACACTTCCACTCATTTGTGAAGCTGTCGCACATCGAGAGGCAGCACAGCCGGGCTCATCAACCACAGCAGAAGACCCTTAGTCAAGAGGTAGCCCTCCACTCTGTTGAGTAGCTCTCTGAGAAACAGGAATAAGGCAAAAAAAGAAAGAAAAGACACCAGAAAATAGCAGCTCAGGAAGCAGTAATAAGATGTGCATCACTGACAGCTCAGAAGTCGGACTGACATTTGTGTTTTTGTTTTTCCACCCCAAGCACTCTAGAAACAACTTCTCTGACCTTAAAAATGCAAAGAGGAAATACCACCCTGATTTTTGCTGGGTCCCAGGGGC
Source organism: Hepsetus odoe (assembly GCA_017165825.1). Lineage (NCBI taxonomy): Eukaryota > Metazoa > Chordata > Actinopteri > Characiformes > Hepsetidae > Hepsetus > Hepsetus odoe. The sequence goes on along the minus strand of CM029373.1, from coordinate 18,101,493 downwards.
CACAAAGTAATAGGCTTTTGTTTCCCCTGGGAAGCAATCAGAACTGATAAAGAAATTATAAGCAAACCTGCACTGGATCAACACATTAGTCCAACAATCAATCAAGCAAGCAAGCAATCAATACTCCAATCACACCATCGATAAGCTGTTATTCTGTCTGTCCATTTACTGACCATCAATCACAGCACCCTGTCTCTCACACACACGTGTTCGTTTTTGTACAATGTCAAGCCATGGGTTCACGATTAGAGCTCATGTATTTAGTCATATGCAAAAGTTTGAGGTCACCTGGTCAATTTTATTGTCTAAGTGAAAACAGAAAATGTCACACATCCTCTAAAGAGAACACACTTCCATCCAATTAAATGCAAAATCGCTTTTTATTTGTGGAATTTAACATACATGGGAAAAGCCTAAACATAATATATGGACCATGTGAAAATTGTGCCATTGAATATATGATGGATGATGGAAATGTTATGATTTATTTTCCTTTCCAATATGTTAAGCTAAATAAATAGAAAATATACAGTAAGATTGCAGGAAATTTGTTCATTCATTCACAGGATCAGCAAAATACAACATGGCCAGGACTGTTCTGACTTTTAATACCAGTGTATGTATTTCACAAAGACAAGCTACTTCATCAAGTGCACCTACCTTGTATCTACACACATTGTCCATTTCATCAGCTCCACTTTTTTTCTTTTACAACTACTGTGGTCTGCACTGTGGTCCAACAGTGAGCAGGTATCATCTGAGTTATAATTATCTGTACTGCACTGACACTGGTATGGAAGTGGCATGTCCAAGAGTGCGTATGTGTATAGCAGTGCTGCAGTACAATGCAGTAACACTGCATACACCACCCTATTAGACACATTTCTCACAGCTAACCTGTTGATCCACCTGCCATGTTATTTTTAGCTGGAGGTCAATTTTTCCAGCCAAGCATGGCACTGATGTGTTTAAAACCACCTCTTCTGTGTGTGATACATTTTGTATCTCTCTCTCTCTCTCTCTCTCTCTCTCTCTCTCTTGCTCTTTAATGAAACCTGCTCACTGGTGATCCTGTGGGGGTCCTGATCATTGAGGAACGTGGTCAATGGAGGTAACTAATGATGCAGAGAAACAGATGGGCTACAGCCTGTAATTGAAATCTACAAAATGCACCTGATAAAATGGACAATGAGTGTAGATACAAAGGAGGGATAATACACATGTATAAGAATAATGTGTTGTATATGTTTTTTTAAATTGTATGAATTATTTATGGATAATTGCTTATGTAAAAGATGATATTAGAAAGATTACAAAAAAACATAAACATGATAAAAAGAAACAAGGAGCTACACTAATCAGTTATCAGTCAGGAATCAAATTAAATTTGAATCAAGTATTAAATTAAATCTATTAATATTTTGCTTGGGAGAACACTGTTGCAATGCTTATGCTTACAACGCTTGCAATGGTATGCAGTGGTTGAACTCCATCAGCTATTAAAGAAATATTTTAAATATCTTGTTCTTTCCAAAGTCAGTGCCATATGTAGGTCCCATGTGTTTTCTGAAGTTTTCCTGCCAAAAAATCTTGCCCAAAAATGTTGGCATGCACACAAACACACACACACACACACACACACACACACAAATGTACACACTTGTCATGTGAATGTTCTGCATTCTCGCATATCTGCTAGGTTTGAGACTCAAATTTAGACAGTATAATTGCCAATTACCTGTCATCTTCCCCTGAGCCACATCCTCAGGCTTCACACTCACTACATTTACAGCAGGTTTACAAACCCTGGAAAGGTAATAAACATGAGAAAGGATTCCATACACAACAAATGGAAAACTGACTCAGAAACCGCAAGGTATTATTACCGCATATCATCAGATTATACATGAATATGTCTTTAGCACTTTCTGAAGTGGAGGTAGGTCAAGGTGAAGGTAAATAAATCACTTCCTCATGTTTTTGCTGAAGCTAAAGAGCACTTTGATGGAGCATTTGTTCCCAGCAGCACAGCTGAGATAATTGTAATGTTTTGCACGTGCCTCTTGCAATATGTTGTTTTTGTAGCTGGTGTTTTATCTGTAATTGAATGCTGCTGCAACATGCAAGATGGTCTCTGGTCGGATCGTGTGAGTTTCACAGTCTGCCATGATCTCACAGCACTGATCCAGGATTAGAATGCATCAAATGTGTACAAATGGATATTCACATGTGATAAATATGCAACCTCTTGCAGAAATATAAACATAATGTCCATTCAAAAAGGAATCAAAAGAAGGAGAAGAAGAAGAAGAAGAAGAAGAAGAAGAAGAAGAATTAGCTGGTATTAGAATATATTTTTTACGCAGTACAGATTCCAGGGGTTGAATAGCACACGGTACTCAAGAGAAAATTGCTTGCATATCTGATGAAGGAAGATCCCCCTCCAGATTTACCACTGGCTCCAACACTACAGAGAATATAATTATACTGCTCCATAGCCTGGGTGTACATGTATAATTACTAGATAGATGGATGAGTGGATAGATAGATAGATAGATAGATAGATAGATAGATAGATAGATAGATAGATAGATAGATAGATAGACAGACAGAGAGACAGACTGAGAGACAAACAGACAGTATTGAAGTTTTCCATTCAAGAAATGAACATTTGTCATGTTCCATTTTTTTCTTATGTACAATAATGTATATGTTATTTTTGCGGGGACAAATACTTATTGCCCAGATAACTGCCTTACTTTTATTTAATTTTCTCAGAGGTTTAAGACTTTTTACATCATGTCAACAACAGTCATGCCTTTTTTAGAGTCATGATTTTTTGTCTTGACATTTTCCTTTCCTCAGAACCAACTTTACCTTTATCATTTATGCCCTCCTTTTTTTACTTTGATATATAGTCCTAGATTTTATCATTATATAATTGAATTTTAAGCATAGTTAAAAATAGTGATTAAATATATTCATTAAAAAAAATCCTGTGCTTGTATAACATTCTTAAATATCTAAATCCAATTACACGGAAGAGCACTGGTGCAGTAAATAATAACAATTGTATCTGGGGAAATCTCTGTTAGAATTGATTTCTGTTAGACAGAATAGTGGATAAAGTATGATATATGGCATTCTGCTACAGGAAGTCAAACACTGACTTTGGGTCGGTATTTATTTTTCCACATTGCCCCGGATCATCCAGGGGGAAATATTTCATAATGTTAGATAGAAGTGACCAGTGCGGGAGCTATTTTACAGGCTGCTGGCTGGACAGTCACCCAAGAGAATGATAAATTCAAGTGGGAGGGTCAAGAAAACAGAACGATTAGCCTGAAAATCTGTGAAATGCCACCAAATCGTCCATACTTACATCTGTTGTCAAGTCTTTGTGTACAGGAGGTAAAAAGATAGAAATGGAAAGCAGTGAGAGATGACTGTTAAAAAAAAGGAATTACAGACAGACAGTGGTGGAAAAGAGAAAAAGAAAGAGATTGAGAGAGTGATGAAGTACAATAAGAATTAGCTAACAGATCTAATCAGCATTTTAACTGAGGCTTATATCATACTCCACCAAAGAACATAATAGAGCTCTCACACACTTTGTAGAAGCAGTTATCACAGAACTAAATGATGAGCCATTAACAAGCCATTAACTGTTTAGGGAGAGAAAAATGACCCACTTTTGAGAGGGGGGAAAGCCTCCAGACTTCCTTTAAATCATTTCCAATGCATAAATAAAAGTGCAAATTGTCAATGAGTGAAGACAAATAGGTAAATGAAAATTGCAATATTACGCCAGGGAGGCCATGGCATATATTTCATGACTACAAATGAAAGGTGATTTAGAATAATAGCCTGTTAAAGGGGAAGCGATCGGTACGCAGGCAGAGTAGGAGTGGGCGGATGTAATATCTTTGGCTGTGCTTCCGCCATTTAGAACTAAGAGAAAATGGGCCATTTTCACTCATGTGCGTAACACCTCCTGGGACCAGGAAAGTGATCTCAGAGTAAAACGAAGCGAGAGGGCCGATTTTAGGTTGGGTCTCGATTTTAATGTCACAGGTGGAGCCCTTTACACTGATCTAAAAGCAGTTACATTTTCAGCCACGGTATCTCAGTCTGCAGTGAATTCACCCAGGCCTAACAGTAGACATGTCTGTTTCGCTATAGCACCCCCTGAGTTAACTTTTATTCATCTGGGGCTCTGTAGGGCTGCACATGTGACTTCACTGCAGAGGAGGAGCTGCACAAGCTAACATCAATCAGCAGAAAAAAGGCGAGTGCTACAGTTCCAGCGATGGATTTCTGTGGCACTGTAAGCAGATGTTCCTCACGCAGTCCACAGAGGCCCCAGCCTGTTCACAGTTTTGTTCTTTTCCACTTTCCAACACACCTGAGCCACATAATGAAAAACTCTGTAGACCTGGCTCAGGTGTATTTGGGAGGGGAGTAGAACAGAATTATCTACTGGCTGGAAGACTGGAGAAAGGTCTAAGGAGCAGGTTAAACAACAAAAGTGAGACTTCCCATTTTCTTCATTTCTGTCTCTGCACTGTGACAATGCTGTTGACAATGATGCTGTTGACACCTCAAACTAGCTTCACCACTGGTAATGTGCTAGGTTTGCAATAGAACGTAGTCCAGTGTGAACACACTGATTATTTACCAGAACAGTTGAAAAAAGAATTGTGCATCATTGCCCTGTTTAAATGGGAGGAACTATCAAAGACTACTCTTTCAAAATGAAAGGTAAAAGTGAATCTTTGACCTACAGTAAATTGGATTTATCTTTTTATCTATCTTTGGTACAACAGCAATCTACGATGGTTTCAACAGGGTTGTGCATGATAATTTACTATTTCTGCCATACGTAGCAAAAGGGGAGGAGACATCAGAGTATACTGCAATTTATCATTTATAAAAATGGTCAGATTGGAACAAGCATTTGGGAATGAACTTGCCAAGTTTATATGGAGGTTACTGCGATGAGGTTTTTGAAATTGGAACCCTGAAATCACAAAATCAGTATTGTCAGGGGAAAACCTTTTACAGTGACCACTGGATACATGATTACATTGAAATTCTGCATCTATGCATTTCTTCTGTTCAATAATGATTTTATAATTGTTTTCCTCACAGGAAAATGCAGGGCTTTCTGTTATCTACAATGATCAAAATTTGATTCTAAAAAAGTTTCTATTTTGTTGACTTAGAACTTAAACTGAGCCCTCTATGTCTTGACTGTAATCATCCCAATAATCATCAGAGTTTGTATTTGTCTACTGATTTGTTGTAACGGCTAGGTGGGTTTGACCAGACATAAGTGTGGAGCCGGGAGTCTGCAACTGAATATTATTAAACATGAACATGAACACAAACACTGAACTCTATGTGTTACTTACAAACAGAAACCCAACGTGGAACCCAAAATGATTGGTGCTCCCCTTTGACTCCTTAGGGTCTTTATACCCTTGAGCCAATGAAGCACACCTGACATCCCAAAGAGGTGTCAGGTGTGCCCAGTCAGGGCAGAGCACCACAAACCATGACATTTGTTTTTAATTTGGTGAAGTGATGATTCTAATATTGTATTTGGAAGTCCAAATACAGGGTATAGAGGATGAGGAAAATATAGAGAATGAGGAAAATTCTTCTCTGTTTCTGTTTTTAGGCAACATTATGTAAAAAGTTTCAAATAGTGTGTCAAAAATAATTACTTTTTTCATTTGTTGCTGTGTAGCAATATCATTTTTTCACAGCACAGTGAAACAAATTTCGACCTCACTATAATATTCTAAAGAAAAAAACAGGATAGGGTGCTAAAGCATCAGACACGACAGCTTTTTCTATAGGCTAGCAATGAGACAAAATCTCATGAGGGCGATGGGTGAGAAGGTGAACAATGGGGCGGAGGGTGTCATGCCCAGCATTGACAGGCCTGACACAGGCTCATCACACTCGTTTTTGTACTCTGTTTGTGGCGAGACACTTCAGTGGTTTTGTAAATAGGCAATTATTTTTGAAAGCAGATACTGGCAGGAATTTTTACATTGACAGCTGCATTGACTTTATTGGACACATTAATAACTCTATACATTAGGCACTAGGCTATAATTGATAGTTCAAGATTTTCTTTTCATGGTAATGACCACCAACTCACAATAGTTTCATTTCTGCCCAGATTTTTGATTGAAAAATAGCAACCCAAGGAGAAATGCTTAACTAATCTGACTGTAAAATGATATATTCTTGAGAGGGTACATGCTACATATGCTAAGCATGCATGTCACGCATGCCTGGGCCTTTGTCTGAGGTTTTGGGACACTTCAAATGCCTGGACAGTGTGAAGAAGGCTTTAAGTCCAGCCTGAATTCATTAATCCACTATCAGACAGCCCCATCTCAGGGAATTAAAACCCTCTTACACTTTCATTACTAGAGGAGATGGTGATTCCAGGAACAGGGGGTTGGGATAGATTAAGTGGGCTATATGTGTGTGTGCATGTCTCAGTCTATGCCTGTGTGTGTGTGTGTGTGTGTGTGTGTGTGTGTGTGTGTGTGTGTGGGTGTGTAAATGGGGGCTTGCTCTGCCTACCTGGGTGACTTTTCTATGCTGTTTCATGCCAGGGTTTAGGTCTACTGATTTAGCAATGTTGAGTTTCATCATACTTTTTCAGTCAGGGGTTTCACAAATCAAATTCCTTCCAGGTAAAATATATGAAATCCTCAAAGAGCACACAAGGCAATGGCCTCACACTGCTTTCAGACACGCTGGAAAAGAGATTAGGCAATGGATTTTGCCACTGGGTGCACTGAAAATTGTAGTCTTCAGCATCTTTTGTCAAACAGAGAAAAAAAATGACTCAACAAAGATAAACACTTTGTGGCAAAAATCCAGAGATACATAAGCAGTTTGAAGAAGCTTGATGCTCTGGGTCAGGACAAATATTCAGCTAATTAAAGGCTGAACATGAAAATACAAGATGTATATGATTATTTTAATTATACAGCAATTATTTTAGACAAGTAATATTTAATATTAATATTAAATAATATTCAAATATTTAAAAAATTCATTATTACTTCTATTGCTTATTGCTTCTATGGAGGAGTTTACAAAAAATGACAATAATAAAATTTGATTTTGATAAAATTTTTAGAGTAATGACAATTCAAAAGAAGTGATACATTTTAAAGGACATTGTTATTGCAACAGCTGAATCAATCATATTCTGGGACTCACACAATCTGACACATCTTCCTCCCCAAAGCAATTTAATTTTTTATTTTTTTGTAATGCAAGATTGCCGATAGACACATTATTAGTCATTTCAAATGTACCATCTGCTCTTCAGTCCATACATTCCATATATGTAAATTAAGCTGCAAATGTATGAAACTGAATATATTGGCTTATATAAAGTATATAAAGGCAAGCAATTTAGCTCCACCATCTGACACTGAAGCAGATAAGGAAGGACACACTTTTAAGACTAAAGTTTTCAATGATACAGCTTTAGAATATCAGATGTTTTGTTTTTTTATTTAGTTTCTTATTTAGTTTATTCAGTGTTAAGAAAGTCTGAAGAAGAACTCCAACCAGAATGCACTGACAGTAGCCTAGGGGCCTAGGGTGCCCCATATATATATATATATATATATATATATATATATATATATATATATATATAGTACTGTGCAAAAGTTTTAGGCAGGTGTGGAAAAAATGCTGTAAACAAAGAATGCTTTCAGAAATATAAGTAATGATTGTTTATTTTTATCCATTTACAAAATGCAAAGTGAGCGAACAAAAGAAAAATCTAAATCAAATCAATATTTGGTGTTACTACCTTTTGCCTTTTTGCCTTCAAACCAGCATCAGTTCTTCTGGCCTCTTACAGAGCCCTGATCTCAACATCATCCAGTGTCTGGATCACATGAAGAGACAGAAGGATGTGAGGAAGCTCACACCACAGAAGCAAGATCTGTGTTAGTTCCTCCAAGATGTTTGGAACAACCTACCAGCCGAAGTTCCTTCAAAACTGTGTGCAAGTGTACCTAGAAGAATTGATGCTGTTTTTAGCGTGAAGGCTGGTCACACTGGCCATTGATTTGATTTAGATTTCTTTGTTCATTCAATGGGCATTTTGTTGATTGATGAAAATAAATGGACAACACTTCCATTTGAAAGCATTTTGTTCACAGCATTTTTTCTCACAGCTGCTCTAAAACTTGCAAAACACAGTACTGTATATATATATATATATATAGTACTGTGTATATATATATATATATATATATATATATATATATATATATATATATAATAAATAGCTGTTTAAGGGGGATTAGGGGGTTAGTTTTGGGGGACCATTTGAAAATAAAAGGTAAATGTTAAGACTGTTTTATACAAAATGCCTTGCAAATGGAAGCACTGGAAAGAGCACTGTTTGTAGTTTTCCCCAGGTGCCATAACCGGCGGCGTGTTTGCATTGTTCTGTCAGTCTGTTGCCACATGAAAATGCGGAGAGGCCATGGATAGTGGGTGCTCACTCAAGCAGAACATTATTACCTCTCAATGCGTCTATGAGGGATTGCAAGCAGAAATGAGAAACATAAACAGGAGTGAGTGTAAATAACCCCACTCATGGCCCCACTGGTACCATGAACACTGACCCATGCTATAATGTGGAGGCATTAAAGGAAAAGGTAGCAGCTCCGTATTTTTAACAGTCTGGCTTTGACTCAGGTGTGTGTCTTTACATTCTGCAAATGCCTGCGGAGAGAGCAGTTGTTGATCCTGCACTTTGCTGAGGGTTATTTCCACTTCAAATGAACACAAAGAGAGCATTTGTGAATGTCAGAGATGAAATTTGATCAATTTATGTAATTGCAGTACATTTGGCAAAATAAGCATGACACACAAAAAAGAATTCAGCAAAAAAGAGCTGTAAGTCTACGGAATTTGCTCTTTCAAAAATAGGCTGTTGGTGGTAAAAACTGTCCTTGAATCTTGAGTAGTATGTGTGTCATCACTGGGCAGGAGCTCAACACATCTAACTAATCCGTTATTTAAGGCCAACTGATCAAACAGGTGGAATCAGGCGAGGCTTTACTGTTTTAGTAAAAAGTTGCAGGCACACCGCCCTTTTGTAAGTAAATGTCTGTCCACCATGCTATCAATCTTAGTAACCAGATGTGGTTTCAATCATTAATAAAAAACAAAAACTGAGATATTCTTATAAGAAGTTTGTGCAAATATATTAGACTGTGTGTGTGTGGGTGTGTGAGCAATGAGCACTCACCTGTGAGTAAAAAGAACTTAGAACTAGGAGACCACACAGGTAATGGGAGCAGATGGGCAGATGGCCTCCCAGATGGAGGTTCCCTTGCATCCAATGGACATACAGCAGGGGGGAAAGCCATTTATGTCACCTGATGTTTTGAGAAGGATGAAGAGAGAGGGAAAGGCACAGGATAGGAATATAGCTGTGAAAGAGCAGTTGAGGTGATAATGCCACAGCATCATTACATGTGTAGGAGCAGCAATAATTACTTTTTCTGTCAAACTAAAGTCTCTTCCTTCCTTTAAATTGTGACCGGCTGCAATGAATTTCTGAAAGAGAAGGTTGGATGAGTGGGTGTGAAATAGTCGCACTTTACAGATGCAGAAATATCCACAAGCACTACACACCCTAAAGTGCATACACATACACATAACCACATGCTCCTCACACACACTCACATATCTGCACACCCTTCAGAAAAGCATTTTAATCAGTCAGCTCTAGAAACTAGCGCCCTGATTCCCAGCATTTATCCTTTATGCTGTCAACCGCTTTTTATTTCCTGTCCGCTGAGCTTTTAATGACATATCACAGTCATTTTCTCTCCAAGCTTCCAAGACATAGCATTAATAGACCGGAGGAAGTCTGAACAGACACACAAATTAGTTTTTTTCCAATATCAATGTTTTTTTTTTCCATGAAAAAGTGCAACAACTTTATCTCTTTCAACAATGTGAGTGACTGGGATGAAATTTCAATAAGATCACCAGAGGAGCCTTGAAAGAGAAAACAGGGTGACAGTGATGGAGAGTAACTAAAGATCCTAGACTGAAGTTATTGGATTCCTGGGAGGAACATTAAGAAACACAGAGCTTGTCCTAATAAACCTGTATTATTGCCCTTGAACAAAAGATGTCGGTTGCCACAGATGGAACAACTGCTCCCGTTAAAAAAGAGAACATTAAGTCAGACACTAACATAGAATGTTTTTTAACTGCTAAATGAACCCATAGATGTGTGGAGTTATTGTAATTTTTCTAAAAGGACACTTAGCATTAATATAAACAACATTTACAGTCGGTTTGCCTTTTGGATGAACACTGGAGAAAATATAAAGAATATTTGATTTTCTAACATGACTGCACACAAATATACTTTCCCTGAAAATCCGATCACAATAAAATATCCCATACAAATGCAGTATAGACTGAACAGTTCGAATCTGCCTTTTCCCAAGAATTTCTCCATTTCTTTCAATGTGCTGTAAATAATATGAGAAATAATTAATATATAATGACACCATGCTTTTGGCAATAACTGTCACTGGCAATAACTGTCCCTTCTGAGCATAAAACAGAAATGTAATTTGCCTCCCTCATACATGCAGTTGTATATTCTAGCTGTTAATTTACTCAGTTCAGGTGAGAACACTTTTCTCTGTCTATCCTGCATTCTTCGGATGAAAGCAATAAACCACAATTTTTCCTTACCACTGAGCAGGATGGGTAATAAATGTGTTACCCATAATAAATTCCCTGTTATGTGTTACAGTGAATTTATTCCTGGTAATGGTGTTATAAGAACATGAAGCGGTGCACCTACAACCTACTAACTTGGGATTTAATCACAGAACACATGGCCTAAAGTGGCTTTTTGCTTTAACAGAATACACATGAAAGAAATGAAATTTTGCCAATAAATGCACCAGTTTTAGTAATAATGAAAGTCATTCTCATTCTTCTATCAGTGTATATTACAGGCATTTCATTTTGTCATCTTATAACAAACATATCATCATAAAGTCGTGTTTAATATGAAAAACTGGTTGAAGTCAATATAAAATACTGTGTACACACCAATGAACGCCTCATAATTCAGTTCTGCATAAAGGACACCAAGTCACTAGCAGCCACTGGGCTGAGAATGGAAAAATCTCTGTTATGCTAGTCAAGGAACAGTGAGTGAGCTGATCAATGAATAAAGAGCCTGGTTTTCAGCTTCCAGTTGAGAAGCTGGCCATCTAGTCTGAGCGGTTAACTAGTGGCCTGAAATAAGGCTAACAAGCTGAATGTCTCTCCCATTAATGTCATAGGCCTGAGTGGAGATACTTTCAGATTTAAATCTGCAATATTAGAAAGCAAAGAATCTATTACTTGAATATCCTACATACTTAAAATACCCATTTTTAGTTAGTTTTAGTGTTTAGTTAAGTTGCAATGTGCCAGAGTATTATGACAATATGTTTTTGTTTTTTTTTTTACATTTTATAATGCTCAAGGTGTTGAAGGAAGAAGATATATCAGGCCTGTATATCAGGCCAGTCTTTATGTGAATATTTATATGAACACAAATGTGCGACTGAAGGTTTATGTCTTTTTCAGCAGTTCATGGTTGCTTGGCAACAACAATAAATGCTTTAGTAGATTACATTCCTTGACAGGGGAATTGTTTATTACGATTCATATTATTAATAACATAAATTATTTGCTAAAAATGATGTATCTTGTCATAATTCTGTATGTATTTATCTGTTTTCTAAAAGCAATAAGCCACTTGAGACTTTGCGCAAATTCACTAGGCCACTAAAGACAGCAGTATTTCCAGATCCTTCTTCTCATCTTACAATAATCTTCAAGGACCTGTAGCTATAAAGCACCATTTCAGAGGCTTCTTCTCCACCTGTCTGCTTGTGTTTTCACTGTACATCCCAAACCATCATGACTTTCAGAAGATGATGCCCGTTCTTCTCTGACACTCTGATGCCCACGGGTGAAGCTTGTCAGATTTTGTTCGGAAATGCTCTCCCACACAGAAGTGTATGCGTGCCGGGGGTCTTTGGTGGCTCAGATATTGAGAGGGAGAGATCCGGAGCTTTCTTTTGTGGGGAATGATAAACAGCCAAGGGGTTATGAACGCGGAGCACGTGAGTCAGAGGTCGTGGAGGAGAGAACAGTGCAGGGGCTCTATTAGTTTTCCCATAATCACTGACACGGCCCAGCAGATAGCTCTGCATATTCAACACTTCCAGATCGTTTAGATATCTGCATTGAATGACAGCTTTCTGTTGGATTCTTTCAAAATATTTAGGATTACAACAAGCCAATATAAGCACTGTGTTGGAATTAGGCCTTTTGTTTTTTAATTGGAAATAAAAATTCATGAATAAAAAGAGAGGGCTTTTGGTATGACATGAATGCACATGGCAATAACATTCAGCAATGTTTTTAATTTTGCCACATGAAAGAGCTTTTGGGGATGAGAGCTTTCGGGACTCCAAAGATATGTTTTTGGAAGAGCTATGTTATAATATGTTATTATAATATGCAATAATTGATTAGGATTCCCCCTGTGATAGGCTGGCGACCTGTCCAGGGTGTGCCCCGTCCTTTGCCCTGTGTGAGCTGGGATGGACTGCAGCACCCCCCCGCGACCCTAATTAGGACAGGCGGCCCAGAAAATGACTGATTGATTGACTGATTAGGATTCCCTTTATGCTGATAAAATAGGTAATTAAAGTGAAATATATAAGCTATTATTCTCACAAATGTGAAAGCTTCCTGAACAAGATGCTCTAATAATTAGTTTTTTTGTGCAATGTTGTTGTGCTGGCTTAAGCAATTATACTAGTTAGTAATTCTATTTTGGTACAAATATCTTTCTAAGTTAAGGATGTTTTAACTGGACTCGAACTTCAATCGATCTCTGCATATGTATGTGATCATTTTAGAAACAAGAGAATAAGGAAATACTAGCAGTTGGCCTTCATAAATGTGTCAATTAAAAGCTTATGAAACCTCATCAAAACCTTCTCAGTTCCTCCTAACATACTGTCGTCGATACGCTCTTGAGGTGAAGTGAGTCCTTTTCTGCAAAGAGTTTGCATGATCTCCTTGGGTCTGCATGGATTTCCTCCATGTTTGGATTTTCTCCCACTTTCCAATAACATGCATGTCAGGGTAATTGGAGACGCTGAATTGCACCTAGGTGTGACTGTGTGTGTTTGATTGTGTGTCTGCCTTGCAATGGACTGATGGTTTGTCCAGGGTTTTTCTCCTGTGAGCAATGGGATAAACTCCAGTACCCCCATGACCCTGGTTAGGATAAGTAACAATAGTGATAATGGATGGATTTTATTCTTCCTTTAAGTATCTATTCTGTATCTTTACATCTGACATCTTCCTGGTTTTGGAGTGATTTACACTCTGAGTGGTTTATTATGTTGCTTTACCGTTCTTTACAGGTGCTCACTGATAATGATGAAATGTTGAAAACACCAAGAACAGTTCGCTGCCAGAAGTGCTCGAGTCCTGTGCCAGACACCACATGCAGCAATTAGAATCTTTTTGAAATTCTTCTCATTTATCTCTTGTATTTAGATTAATAACCTTATTGACTTTTACTTAGTTGTCCTGAACCATTGTTGCTGTTTTGAGCTAATTACTATGAATGAGAATTGGCTTAATCTCTCTAGTTGTAGTTTCAAACCAGTCATCATGTCTCAGACTCTGGCTCTTTTGTTTATTGCATTAACAAACACTAACTAAGACTTACAAGAATTCTAGGGGTGGGGGCATATATTTTAATACCCTCTTTTATTCATTGTGGATGAAAGTATTTTGGAGTGGAGAGTTGTAGCTGTGTTTTCTTTTTTTTATCTCCACCCTGAAGGCATTATTTTCTGCTAACTTGATAACATCTATCCATGTAAACTAACAAACATTGGTTTTAATCTGATCAAAGTGGTTGCGTTGCTCTTTTTTCATGTTATAATCTTAGTGATAAGCGAAGTTCCTGCCAGAGCTCCACTTGGAAAATGTCTGCATTAATCTACTGGAGAATTCCTTTTACAATTTTTTTCAAGTAAAGAAGTGTGCAATTTGGGACATACCCCATCTATCACATTAGGGCTACTTGTCAAGGCAACTTCATCCACCCGAACAAACCACGTTAGTGTGGTAAAATAATTAAATGTAAGGATAAGACTGCTAAATGCAATCAAAAATAAATATTCAGAGCAAATGTGTGAACTATTGGTTGCAAGTTCTCCAACAGATACACATCTAATTGCATAAATTTGGAGCAGTAGTGGCCTAGTGGTTCGGGACTAGGCCCCAGGATTGGAAAGTCATGGGTTTGAATCGGAGACTAGTAGGTTGCACTGAGTAACCCTTGAGCAAGTTACCGTCCCCATCTTTGCTCCCCTGGCAGTGGACATAGCTGCCCCTACTGCACCTGTGTGTATTGGTTAAATGTAGAGGATGAATTTCCTTTTGGTTCACTGTGTGTTGTGTCGTGTTTCACAATGACAAACAGTCATTTTCACTAAATCCACCATCTTCTCCTGTGATCTGTCTTTCTATGTTGCAATTCTGTAAAAGCAGACTCATTGTTAGTGTATACAGTTAAGTAAACTATTGAGTATATTGGCTATAAAAACCTGTTAAAGGCTGGTGGACAGTCCATTAAGGTTGAGATGCAACATGAAGACTATGAATGGTTGAATGTGGGAGTAGACTTGGTTGTTAAATTCAACTCAACACTTAGTTTCAGTAAAGCATTTTCTTGCAGTAGACAGGTTTTTGTGATGGATTCATGTGTGGTGAAGTATTGTTTCTGTGTGTGGCTGAAAGCAAATTTGCATTCAAATGAACATTTTGGGAGGCTGAGCTATTGGGAATTTGGTACCTTGGAACAATGCAGAAACACAATTTCAGGTTTCTCCATTTATCTAGCAAACCCTCTTGTTAATGTTTCACATGGAGACAGTTGTAATGCTCACAGATTGAGCCTCAGCCTAGACTTATCTTAAATACACTAGTTAACTACATATTTTTATATGACTGAAGCAGTCAGTCTAGCTTCAGCATTAGATGGTAGTTCTGTGCAGTAGGAAGGATGCTGACACTGAGATGTCAAAGCAGAATGCTAGTGAGCTTTTACTGAGAGTGATGGAGGGAGTAAAATGTGAGAAAGTGGCATGTAAGAGAAGGAGGGGGCTGAGTAGCCTGTGCTGTTGAAAGGCTATAATTGTGGATATAGGGCTGGGAAGCGTAATGCCTCATAAGGGCTGTTTCGAAATATGACAGCATCAAATACTAATGTGTTCATCTGTTGACGAATCTGTGCATGGTCCATAATGTGTTGCATGGTAGAAACCATTTTTACAGAAGATAAACAAAATGTCCTGTTAAAGCAACTACAAAGTCTAGAGTCTAGTGTAATATTCCTCAAGCTAACATTTGACAATGGGCATGGTGATATTTTGTGTGGCTGCTCCAGTGTGTCCCTCTGTTTTGGCAATGTCCCATACTTTGTGGTGATTGGACAATCTGTTAGTGTGCAGTTTAGCACTGGTGTCAACACTGGATGGAGCTTCTCTGAATTCAACAATCAGCCCAACCTTTCTGTTGGCTATACATTCAAACTGCTAGTCAGTCACAGGTTGTTGGAGTCAGCTGCACTCATAACAATGCCATTGGTAAAACTAATGATAGCCTGTTATTGCTGTCATAATCAACTTAATTACTGTTTTAAAATAAGACTAGGCTGGTGTTTGGCAGAGAGAGCAGATATTTGAATGAGAAGATGATTAAATGTAATTCAGACACAAGCAGAGTGGAACCAAAGCCTTGTTTATGAGGTGGAAATCTGCTCATCTATTTGTGCCAGTGGGAGAAGCATAGAGGCAGTCATGCAAGGAGGAGGTGGCAGTACAGAAATGGTCACACAGATGCCACCAAGGCCCTAGAACAATGCAGCTGTGTATGGAATTGCGAGTGTCCCTTGGAGAGCTCTCATTGCAGGGTCTGTCTAGAAATAATCCCCTCCGATGTGAGGCACTTCAGAGAGCCCTGAAGAAACAGGTGTGGGAGAGCAGCCACAGAGACAGTCAGGCTCATGGAGCTTGAAGCATTTTGGCTGTCTACAGGGAAAGGATTAGAACAAACTACACACTCACAGCAGTAACGCATGAAAGGTATTCTCTTGTAGTGTCCAGGCACAACTATCTCAGCGGTGATCCTAACATGGGTCATTAGTAAGCATCTTTCTCAGCAAGGGGTCATTTGGCCAAAGGGCTTGAGCATTCAGCATTTGGTATGAACTCCTGCACTTGAAGAGCCATATCTCTTCAGAAAAAACTGCAATGCCATTTTAAACACAGCCATGTGCAAAGCCATATGCAGTTCAAGTGCAGAAAGAGTCATACATGCATACATGAAACTGGTTGGTGTTTTCTCAGTGCAAAAACATGGATAAATATCTAACTGTGAATATGAAGTGTTGACAAATATTCATTGTTTTTCAGATTAGACAATACAATGGTTTCACCTATCTGAACCATTTATCCTAATCAGGGTTGGGGAGGATGCCGAAGCCTCACTAGCACAATGGAGTCCCTGGAAATGTCCCTGGTCCATCTAAGGAATAGTTAAACCAATCAAAAGGCAGTGTGACATATGTTTAGATACCGAAGCTACAAAACGAAGAGCTCACAATTAGAGTCTGCTGCGTTGTTTCATATCTTACACTTTGGGGTAATTGCATTCACATTAATTTAACACTATCAGATCTTAAACTAAGTGGTGTTTAAGGGAGTCACCTCAGGGTTACAATGGCAAGGAAATTGTCTATTAGTCATCAAGCTTTAACTTTTGACAGCTAATTACCTTTCTTTTGTAACAACCTTTGTATCAATCAATTATAACCTCATCCAGGCATTTTACCATTGTGGTAGAGTGTGATCTGGGGCAAGGCCTGACGTGATGTCCTGCATTTGTTTGGCCAGCTAGCTGAAGTGAACATCTGGCATCTTTACTGACATCTTTACTGTGTAAAACATAGAACAATGGAATTTTGAAAAAGGAAATATGAAGCACAAAGCCTGCATGGAATTTATATCAATGGTAACCAATGAAAGTGCTGACCTAATGGGAAACTCATCTGTACCGAAAGAGATATCTTGTTTTCTGACCTCCATATCCTCATGAGTCAGCCATCCCAGCATTGAGTAGCTAGTTCAGTTTATTTATGGGGTAATCCATGAAGTGACCAGCTGGCAGAGACTGATGTGAAAATGCCCCAGGGCAGCCCTGAAGCTGGTCTTACAGCTCTCAAGGTGAGCTAGCATCCCACCAGCAGACCTGGCGCAAGCCCTGTGGGACACTTTATCTTTCCTTGCCAGCTTTACTGATAAGAACCATATCTAAGATGCTGCTGTCACTAAAAGGGCTTGCCTATATATACATTGATGCTTGCAATATAAGAGAAGTTATCACTAAATCTCCAATGTGAAACATAGAACTAGTGTAATCTAAAGGTCTTGTATGTAAGAAGTCCAGGCTTGCAGTTTAAAGGATTTAATTGCTTTCAGAGTTCAATGTTAAAGGTAGTTTCGGGGTGAGTGAATATTTTAGCTCACCTATTTGCACTTGATCAATGCAGGTGCAGCTTTTATAAATGCACATTAAACCATGAATGTGGGCGTCCTAACTAATTAAGCATGAGCATGAACTGGCACTAATGACTCATATTTTTTTAAGCCGATCTATAAAGGTCTCATTAACATTGATCTTAGGAGCTTTAAAGAGGACAGCAAACATAACGAAATGTCAAACAGCACTTGAATAAACTATCAAAAATAACCTGGTCTGGGAAATTTAGTGGATGGACATGTGGTTTGAGCAGGATAGGCATGATTCTCAATGTCAAATGGTTGGTCTTACTTTACAGCTGGCCATGAATTGTTTATGAGCAAAAATGCAAGTTTGCTCTCAGGTTAGGTAATAGTCTTCTTGGCTCTTTAGTACAAATATATAGATTTTGCATCTGACTGTGCGTTGGCTGGCCAAACGGATTCATTTGATCTAACTGTGATTTTTCTTATCTTTACAATTTTCAACATAATGGAACGAGGTTGTGCTCCTGGTGCAGAGGATGCTAATTGCTAAAGAAAAAGTCATGTATGGGTTTAAATAACATATGTTTTAGTGCTCTGCTGCCTTTGTCCTTGATTATGACCCACCTCATTACTTACCCATCCTGAACTACCAAAAATCCATCACTTCTGGAAACGGCTGGGCCTGCAACATACCTCTCTCTCAAAATAACCTGCATTATTTTGCATTGTCTGCATCAACACATGCCATTTTGCTTTTCTTTTTCAGTTGAATTATGACTCACCTTGATATGTCAATAATAATTGATCATTTTTTAATGATAGTGACTCCATGCCATATAGATAGTGTTGTGAAGAACCTGTGGGGTGAAGATGAAAGCTACAAAGTCAAAGCATTATCATGCATTCTGTATTTCAGGGTGTATCACAAGATTAAATAAATGCCTACATGGTTGTTTCAGGCTCAGCCAGTTCTGCATTCAAAGAGTTCCTCATCAGTCAGGGGTTGGAAGACTCCCACTGCTTAAAAACAATTTGAGCCATGTTTGCAAATTTTTTGGAAGCGAGAGTTTCAGAAAAAAACAATGTCATCTCAAGCAGCTAACATGCAGTCCCGAGGGGTAGGTTGCAGACACCCAATCAACTGAAACTGGCCTTTGTTTACCTGTTTGGTGAATTCCTTTTGAATAATTCATGCTCATGCATGGCGGAATGATTTGACTCATCTCTCTGGCTCACCCATATTGATTTACCAAATAGAGCCATATTAAAAGTACTTGCGCAAGAACAGCTCAATATTCAGGGCACATGCTGTGAAAAACTAGCTGCAAAAATTTCTGGTGGAGGTATTATTTCATCATATGAGCAAAATCTTTTCACAATGCTTGACTGTATTTGCTTTTGCAGCTTAGTGTGTGCATATGGACTCTGTGAACGATGAAAAGAAACTTTAATAATAATTACTGTACCATGAGCTAATCCTCATTTGTTTTCTTTACTTTTTTTGCTCTGAAAATCAGATAAAAGGTGCAGTGATTTATTGCAAAATGTGTAAACAAACATGAAACACAGTATGCATTTACATGTAGAAGACAACAATAAGTGTAAAATCCCCACCAAGATTGCTGTGCCTAATACATTTGTTTCTGCTCCACCATGCTACTACTAGGTCAGCATCATTACTGTGTGGTCAAAAATCCGCGAACCAAACAACTTCAGGCCCAAGAAAATTTCTATTGATGATTAGCACGAATAAAGCTGCATATACCCCAGCAAGGAAGAGGTTTTCTAATAATCTATCCAATAGGTGTAGGCCATTAATTCAATTAAATTCAATTCAATTTATTCTTATATAGTGCCTTTTACAACACAGTTGCCCCAAGGCACTTTACAATGGTTTACTTTACACTTTACAAGTGTTTACAAGTGTTTCTAAGGCACTTTACAATGATTTACAATGGTTACACTTTACATTAACTAGGTGTTACAAACATTTCAGACCAGATATTTGAACATTGGAGGTAGAAAAACAGGTATATGATCAAACCAACCAAAAGCAGGCGTGATTGCAGTTAGTCTACATTCAGGACACGAGGGCCACAGTAATTAGCAGCGCAGGCAGAGTACCGGACACCTGCTGTTTCTTCCCCCGAGGGCACCTGTGTACCCGCGCTCTGCTCTGATCCCCCATGACTCCCACCGAACTGACCGCACCATGACACAAAACAAAGCGCACATGGCAGCATCGGAGCAAATCAGGTTGCACACACAAAATGAAAAACATTCAAAACGCATAGCACCACCAGCCTGAACATTTAAAAACATTTCATGGTATTGCGTGATTGTGTTATTGAATTATTGAATCAGTAGGTTTTAAGAGATGAAGTAATTTACTTATTGATGTACTTTGCTGTGTCATGGATTCAGAGAGATTCTGGTTCATTAGTCTTCGTCTTCCATCTTCATTTTTCCAGACTAGCACAGGAAATTGAAATGTTTATATTGAACAGGTGTGAACTACATAATAAGATATGTGTTGAGCTGTGCATTTAGTGGAAATGCTGCTCAGCACTTGATCTGGCCCTTGCTTCTTGCTCATTATTGAGACTATTGTTCTTTTTATTCTTGTCTCTGGCATTACACTGGCTATTGCCTCTGGCAGAAACACAGCAAGTGACACCTAATTCAGAGCAATACACTAGACAGGAAAGAACACACTGGGGACATAATGTACCAGAAAATAACCATAACAAGCCCACCATATTCCATCGCAATGGACTGATAAGGAATTTTGATGTACTATGTCCTTTACATTTCACAGAGATTGCATAAATTTAGAAAAAACCTTGTTAGGCAGTTATTCCTGTTTCCTTCTACTTAATCACACACATTAATTGCATAATAATCACTTGGTAGTATTGTGCTGATTCTTGCAATGTGGAACTCTCATCTGTGGTATATGGCAGCATTCCGGCCAAGCAAAACTGAAACATTTGGGTGCTGAGAGCTGCAGCGATCTGCTCCCTAATTACACCATTGTTGTTTAGGGATCATTTTTAATGTACTTCACATTCACACTCATGCAAAGTCTAAAAACCTGTGTGTTGAATTTGAAACAATGCCCACTATATAATGGATCTCTGTAATTAGGTTCCATCCTTCAAAAAGCAGGGCACGACCACAAAATGCATGAGGGGGCACGTTTTCTTGCCAAAGATTCTTGGACGTTCATTGTGTTCTTGGAAGAGCCTTGAAATCAGCATGGTGCAAAATGCGCCATAAGTTGATCCTGAGATAACATGTTGCTTGTGGGTTGCTTGGGCTTTGCCAGAGGGTGTGATTTACTGACCTCTGCTCTCCATCAGTCTTCTTAGCAAAGGCTAAAGATTAGAGGCTGTCCACCGCATTAATTAACTGGACAGCATGGTAGCTTTAGGGGAAAATCCTTCCATAAGCCCCTCTGTCTTTGATTACATGTGACGCTTAAAACTGAAACTGACGTCCGTGAGCAGCTCTGGACTAGCCACCTCTCTGCTGCCAGTCAGGTCACAGCACTATCCACACCTCTCCCTCAGTCTGCAGAGGGCCATCATATTGAAAATGAATTTCCCCCAATTTTTCTTTTATATAAAAGAGTTTGACACACTATGTTTACAGTAAAATTTAAAGTTTCAAAGTAAAACATACCACTCACTCCCAGTGGTGGTTAAATGGAGCCTTAAATGAGAATAGGTCATTTAAATTTTGTGAAACCAAATCTAGGTGTATAACACCTTGTATTTTGACTTTTGCTTTTAAGTAAAAATAAAAAAGTGCATTCATAAGCATAAATAAAGGAATGGTTAATTAAAAAAAAATGCTGGCAGAGAAATCTGTCTCCAAACACTACAAACGAACACCATTAGTACTTAGTTGCAAAGCTGTTGTTGGCAGTTACAGCTTTGAGATGTAAGAAGTAATTAGCTTCTGGCAGCATTGTTGTTCAGTTTTGGGCCATTTTTCTTGGCAAAATGTCTTAAATTCCTAATGGTTATAAGGGTCCTATTCTGGGCTAACAATTTCAAACTATTTCTCTGTTTTGAAACTGTTCTTGTATTACTTTGGAAGAATGTTTTTGTCTTGTTGAAATTTTCATCTTCTTCACTTTCTTAGCTGATTTCTCCAATAAAATTGTACATCATTCCATTTATGTTTCCCTCAATGATGCATAATACTTATTTGCAGATGAGCAGCTTTAT
Source organism: Hepsetus odoe (assembly GCA_017165825.1). Lineage (NCBI taxonomy): Eukaryota > Metazoa > Chordata > Actinopteri > Characiformes > Hepsetidae > Hepsetus > Hepsetus odoe. Next base: position 18,079,562 of record CM029373.1, on the reverse strand, counting down.
ATCATCATGCACTCTCTTCCATATTTCACTACTTTCTCCAAGTGTCTTTCTCACATGTTTAGATGAATTATTACAATAGCTATACTTTTGTTTCATATGGCCAGTTTTTTCTAAACCAGTTGAGATTTCTTCAAAATCTTGTGTGCAAAATGCAATTTTTTCTTGATTTAAGGAGATAATTTTGCAGTTGCTTATTGTCCTCTGTGTCACACACTGTTATTTTCCAGACATCCTGCAGCTCTTTAATTCACAGTAATTCCTTTAATTATTACCTTCCTTATCATTAGTCCGAAAAACTCTTTCTGGTTCCACAAACTTTCATTTACCATGTTTAATGCATATTATTATATTTAAAGTCTTTTGATGAATTAATAGAACAAGAAAGATTGGAGATTGGATTATGTCATAATAGTGAATCTAGAAGTACAGCAACTTAACAAGATGGAAGTAAGGGCAGCAATGAAGATGAAGAATGGAAAGGCTGTTGACCCAGATGATATACCTTTGGAAGCCGCTTTTCAAGAATAAGGGTGATGCACAGAGCTGTAGTAACTATAGAGGGATAAAGTTGATCAGCCTAAGCATGAAGTTATGTCATGCCGAGAAATAGCACTACAGATGGAATGTTGGCTCTGAGAGTGTTGATGGAGAAGAACAGAGAAGGGCAGAAGAAGTTTCATTGTGCTTTTGTGGACTTGAGGAAAGCATATGACAGGGTGCCTAAAGAGGAGTTGTGGTTTTGTATGAGGAAATCAGGTGTGACAGAAGTATGTCAGAGTAGTACAGAATATGTATGAGGGCAGTGTGACAATGGTGAGGTCTGCAGTAGGAGTGACGAATGCATTTAAAGTAGAGGTGGGATTACAAAAACATTCAGCGATGGCCCATTCTTGTTTGCAATGGTAATGGACAGGTTGACGGACAAGTCAGGAGTCCCCATGGGCCATGATGTCTGCTGATGATATTGTGATATTTAGTGAGAGTAGGGAGCAGCTTGAAAATAACCTGGAGAGGTGGAAATATGGTCTAGAGAGGAGAAGAATGTAAGTGAGTAAAACAAAGACAGAATGATGTGTGAATGAAAGAGAGGAAAGTGGAGTGGTAAGCAATTCAGAGTAATGGGGAGTGTGGAGGAGAGGTGAAGAAAAGAGTGCAGGCTGGTTGGAATGGGTGGGGAAGAGTGGCAGGAGTGATCTGTGACAGAGAGGTAGTAGCAAGAATAAATAGAAAAATTATAGGATTGTAGTGAGACCAGCTATGCTATATGGGTTTGAGACAGCAAAATTTTAACACTGGAAAATTTTAACCTTTATGCTTGTTATATCTTTAGGCTCATGCTTATTGTATCCTTATGCTTAGGTTACAAGTTCACACTGTTATTACAGTAGGTGGGGGTGTGGGTAAGAAGCTCCTGAGAACTATGTCTCAGGCTGTTGAAAATGGCCAACAAGCGCTTCTGTCCTTGAATTGAAAATGACATGACTGCTCCTTCTACTTATTGAAGGCAAGTCTTTGGCTCATCTCTGATAAATGAGAGAAGGTCAGGGACCTTAATCTTTGGGAAGACTGTTGAAACTACCCAGAGTCTGTTGGAAAGACTACTTAAAGTACCCTTATGAAAATTAGAAAATGTTGTTGTAAATGTTGTGTGTTGTTTGTTGTGTTTGTGCCTGAAGCTCAATAGACATATAACAATAGACATATACATATGACATTGAGTTCAATAGACAAAGGACATATAGTTCTCAGGACCTTCTCACCCGAACCCCAATCTGCTAATGTAAGAACAGCATGAACTTTGAACCTAAGCGTAAGGATACAATAAGCATGAGCATAAAAATAAATCAAGCATAAAGAGGAGGGAAAAGAAGAAGACAAAACAGGAGGCTTATTGATGTGGTGAGAGAGGACATGCAGGCAGTTGGTTTAAAGGAAGATGCAGAGGACCGGAAGAACTGGAGACGGTTAATTTACCATGATTCACCCATAACAGCAGCAGCCGAAAGGAGGAAAAGAAGAAGAACAAAAAGAAGATGATCATGTTTATAGTCTTTGCTAGGGCTCTGAAACTTTTTCCCCTGAAATGTTTTATAATGTTAAATCCCTCAAAACCTAAGGGCACTCTTTCACCTTCACCATGATTGTTTCTTCTTGTACACCAAATTTACCTAAAAACTATTTTTATATTTATGTTTATTATCCAAATATAAGCTATAACCTTATATAGTACAGTACAAAAATACATGATGCGTATGAATCTGAAGTGGTTATTTGCCCTGTAAAAGAACAAAAATGTCAAAACAGGCAGTTTAACTCTAAGGGATAAAGATAAAGCTTTGGGAAATTACAACTGCTTCTGTTACATAAAACCACACAAATGTCATAAGTAGGCCTCAAAGGGAAAAAATACAAATTACAAAAAAGAAGTAAAATATGGGCCCTCTAAAAGGAGTTCAAAGCGCTTGCAGGCTACAGAATGCTTTCGAGTGCATGCAGCCAAGTCTCAGAGTGAGCTGGCATGCGGTTGCAGTGACCGCCTTTTCTCACACTTGCTTCCACAGCTGCTGGAGTAATTATCTAGGTTTGAGAGTTGGCTGGACACAGAGAAGCTTTAGTGCCACTTCTAAGAAGGATTCTGATTAAGACTCATAATCTGCAGCAGAGCAGTGATCACAGACAGGGAGGAATTTTCTAGAACAAAGCCTAGGGGGGACTCCAATGCAGAATAAGTCCCCGAGGGCCTGATGCACTTTCTTTCTCATTACTGACCAAGGTTGCTCATCAGCATACATTTCACTGCTTGTATAAGTGTGATTCAGCATTTGCTAATGTAAAACCGGCCGATAGGACGAGGTTGGAAGGCCAATAACTCCCCAACGACTCTCCCTTAAACGATGTGGGCTTCAGACTCACTCAGATTGGATTTCTTTTATGTTAACTATTTTGAAATCAGCATCATTTGATTCTTATTGGATTCTTGTCACTGAGATAGAGATGGAAAAATGCTGCCTGTTCCAAAAGTACACATTCAAGTCAATAGTGCAGTGCTTTTCTAATCCAGAACCTCTTGCTGAATTATACAAAAATCCTGAAAAATTTTTTCCACCAAAAAGAATGTTGATTATGAACACTAACTCAAACATTTCAAAAAAGTTAAGACTATTAAATCTGTCCTGCTAATTCACAAAAAAATTATTTTTCAGCAATAGACAGCACTTTGAATTAGACTCTATGCATGAAGGATGATAATAATGCATATTCTCTATATATTCTCTATAATATTCTCCATGCAGACCTATTATAATTTATTTTTCTAAATGTAATATTTTTATTTTATCCTTATTTTATGATTATTTTCATTTCATTATCTTGCACAGTCTAAAGAGGGATTCAGGGATACATTTCACTGCTGGTTGTATTGTATATCTGTGTAGGTAACAAATAAAGTTCTTGAGCAGAGATTAATACTTATCAGTCTTCAAATGAGAGCAGTAAATGCATAAATAAATGAAAAGAGTAAAAATATGGCCATGTGCAAATAATTAAAAAACATTAAAAGTGGACTAAAAGTTCTAGATATTTATGTTAAGGAGCTTAAAAGAAGTTCTGGAGATGCATTTTTATATCATTCGTTTTTACTGTTGGGATGGTTATTCACCTTCAGTGGCAGCAGTGGCCTAGTGATTAGGGACTAGGTCCTAGGATCGGAAGGTTGTGGACTTAAATTGCAGCCCCAGGAGCTGGATATGGCTGCCCACTGCTGCACGGTGTGTATGAGGTTGCATGTCATTTTGATTCACTTAGTTCTCTGCTGTGCACAATGGCAAATAGTCACTTTCACTTCACTCCAAGTGTTTCTTAGCCAATTTAGCCTACTAGCTCTAAAGTGAAGCAGCATATTTGGCATTATTGACTGCATCTGGGGTCAAAATCAAATCTCTTGACTTTTGGAAACACCCTCTATAGTAATGTGGCAACATCAGATTTAAGAGCCTTTTTCCTTATAGTATTTAATAATACTGATGATAACCCTTGTTCAGAAAATACACAGGAAAAGTTATTACTTCATTAAGACTTCTATAAACAAATGTTTTTAAATGGACTGTGTTTCACCATTTATGTTGTGTTCTAGTTTATAATGCTTCACTTTCTTACAATATCACTTATATTTAAGGTCTTCCTGCACCATTTTAATTGCTAAGTTGCATAACACTGATTGCCACAGGCTTGCAAGTGATACAATATGAATAGTCAAGTGCGACTTTAACATTTAACCAAACCAGGTCGCTGGCTTGGAGGGAAAAAGAAGGAATTTAAAGGCTGCATAGCATGTTTGTAATGCATTTTGCAGCTACAGCTCACTTTTTCAGTTGCTGTGTTATGTAATTTGTAGGAAGTGTGGCATTAAAATCAGTAATCCTGTGTTTAAAGGTATTGTTCCTTTTGTTAGATGGAGTTTAATAATAAATGAGTGTCTCTGTGGGGGTGTGATTATGATGTGATTTAGATATTATCATTATATTTGTGTATGGTTTTAGCACATCTATGGGCTTGGGAGGGGGGTCAGAGGGATGAGTGTGTGTGAGAGGATTACAGGCCTGATCTTGACTCTGTGAAATCAAGGCGAGAATTAGCACCAGTGACAGAAGCAAGCCACCAAAGTGCAGTAAACTTAAAGCCTTAAGGCACGGGATTAGCACCTTCAGTAAGTATTCAGTACAACCTTGTGCAAGAGCTTTATATCAAGCTTTGAATTTCAGTACGTATTCGTGTACTGCTACAGTAGTGTGAGAAACAGGAAGACTGTACTGGCAAGGTCATTGCTGTTGTGTAAAATTCTAAAATTACTAAATGATGGTTGTGGCCTACTTTCAATAAAGCTTCAGTGCATTTATAGTTTAGACTTTGCTGTGATCCACAAGGACATGCACCTTTGCTTTTTGGTGCCTTTGACATGCTTGTTCACCATGCTTACAGAATCTTATTTAAGTTTAGAGCTTAAAAAAATGTGGAACTCAAAACTGGACTGGACTGGATTTATCCCATCTAGTTAAGACCTTGAGGCTGAAGTTTGAGTAAAAACTAGAACTAGAAACTCAAAAGTGATGAGAGATGTGCCATTTTTACCAATATATGTTCATAAAAATGCTATCTTCAGTGATTGCATCTGAACATGCCTGAAAGTTACTCACAGGAGACTAAAGTTTAAAATATGATTTTAGAACAAACTAATAGATTTACGTTCTTTAAATGCCACATAAAATGAAAGAAATTATTTATTTTCATCCATCCATAAATTATCTGAGATGTTTAACTAGGGTTATAAGAGGTAATGGAGTCTATCCAAGTGCTCATAAGGTCGAAAGGTTGCAGTCCATTACAGGGCAGATGCACACGCAGTTACACACACAGTCACGCTGTGGGGCAGTTTTGCATCTAATCCAACTAATCTTTGGACTCTAAAAGAAAGCCTGAAACACCTAGAGGAAACCCTTTTAGATACAGGGAGAACATGCAATCCAGAACCATCTCATGTCATGAGGCAACACTAACCAATAGGCCACCATATAATGGTCAGTCATACTAAATGAATTATTATCAAACTTTGCCCACCTACCCAGAGCAAGGCTGAAGTTATATCCACTGTTGCAACAATAGGCACAGTGCACTGGGCCACTGGTTTAAAGTGTCAAGGGGTCACAGGCCTGTGAAGGTTCTCAAATTGCATAATGAGCCAACTTTCTGTGCATATCAATTTATCAATTCATATAAAATTTAAATGTCAAAAATGATACTACACTCTACATTCCAGTGATGGTTCCGAGTGTGTAAAGTGCTTGGTGTTCTGATTATGTCACTCAATTCACTGACTCATCACTAGGTCTATTAGGCATGCACTCACAGGTGATGAGATCCACTCATATCTGCGTGTGGGTTGCTCCACATCTCTAAAACAGCAGTATTATAGTTCAAAGCACTGGTGGCATTAACCACCACTGCGCAATAGGCCATGGAATTCAGATTCATCAAGACTGATGTGAATTTAAAATGCATCTTTGCTTTCATAGCATTTAAGACTTCAGACCATTAATTTAAACAGGTGCTCAGTCATGTCACCAGTGCAGGAAAACTGCAGGAGTTCATTTAGCATTGCTAATTTACACAGATTAATGTACTGAAGCAACAGCTGAAGCTCTAAATAAAGGTGTAATTTAATTGTTTGGAAAGATACATTGCTTCATCGCTTCATCCAAGTGACAATGGCTGAATCTGTATATGTAGTTATGCAAGTTTTCTCTGTTTCTCATTTTGGCTAAAAATAGGCAGGCTGTCTGTCTGTGAGCTTGAAGCTGTCCCTGCCACAGAGCTCCGAGGCTTATGTAAGCATGAGTGGCATGGCTGGGCAAAAATGGAGGGGAGAGAGGAATATACTGGCTGTGTACGATAAAGAAAACATTTTGGACCTATAAAGGAGAAGAACCAGAAAATAAGCTTTAAACCTACATCAAAACATGGATCATATTTCCACACAGCATTAAAAGAAAATCTTAGGTTTGGAGCAGATGTTACACAGTTTAATCATGGCAGCCTTCCATTTCTATTTTGAAGCGAAAATTGGACTTTGATCAGTACAGCAAGTGGCAATGATGGTGCTCCCTTGTTAAATCTATCAGCGCTCTTTTATTTGTCAAAGCAGAGCGCATGACATACCGACGAAAAAAACATATTAAAAAAGTGTGTCCTGTTTTTCCAAAGACTTGCACAAACATCCAGGATTACATTTATTGCCAGTACAGAGCAGTACAGGCACACATTGTGCTTCAGAAGTGTACTATTTTAATCTATTTCTTCAAACAAACAGAAGTAAGAAATGGAGCAATTTATCATCACCACCAGACCAAAGCCTCTTTAACTTCTGCAGCTGAGAACTCAGGGAATTTTCAGACTCCTATGCTGATAAATTGAGCTGTGTAGTGTTTTGTCTGTAAAATGGCATTTTTCGCAAAATAATTTTATATGTTGGATGCTAATGTAGGTGAGTGCAATAATCTGGCCAGAGAGTAAGCTGTCAGAGACTACAAATGTATTCTTCAAAACTTAGCATAAAAGTATTGTGTTTTAACATGTCTTATGATTAGCTCACCAATAATAGTTTTATTTAGAAGTTGGAACATAATTCATTTACTTTCTGAATAAAGACTGAAGCTTCAAGGTTACACTCCCTGGTGAATAAAAGCTTGGCTAGCCTTTGGTGGTCTACTTCAGGGGTCCATTTCTGTGCTGGTGTTAGGTCTGTTTGATGATTTTGAAACATACCCAGTTCAATCAACCTGTAAATTGTTAAGTCAAGCCAGTTTTATTTATATACCGCGTTTTACAAAACGTTGTCACATAGCAACTTTACAGAATCCGGGTCCGAGCCCCAAGTGAGTAAACTGAGGGCAACAGATACAAAATTCCCTAAAACAGGAAGAAGAAACCTTGGGAGTAACCAAGAAAGGAACCCATTCTCCTCTGGTCGACACCGGAAATAAAGATGGAAAAGTAAGAGAAAGTGCATTTCATAATTTAATCAATTTAACGATGAATTTCAGTTGTCAAGTTTATTGAGTCTAGATAGCTTACCAACAGGACCATTGTGACCAAACTAATTAAATAGGATGGCCAGTATAACCCAGCTATTAGATTATCAACTAGACTACCATCATTGGATATTTTTCCTCCTAGCCCAGCAAGTTGGCTTGTCCAACTTGACCATCAAAGGTCGGCTTAGTCCAACCAGATTTTGGCAGGTCATACATTGCACAGCACCAAGGAGCTGTGGTCAGGAATGGTAGCTCACTCTAGGTTACCTCAGGGTAACCTACTGCTTCAAGACTCAAACCCATGACTTTCTGATGAGGCCTGCCCTAACCACTAGACCACCACAGCCAAAGAATAGCCCCTGGCTTTCCACCAAGTTATTAGACTAAATAAGCAACAGTACATAAGCACTCAGATGCAACAGAATAAACTTAATTATAATTAAGTTTAAATCTGAGTTAAAAGTAATTATAAAGTATTATTTATTACAGGTTTGCAACATTTTGTAAAATGTTTGGGCATTTTATTACTTTGGTTAATAAGTATTCATGCTTTCTAGATTTTACTTAAATTACAAAGATTTCTGGGAAAGTTCATCTGTTTTGGTCTAAGATCACTTGATTTTTTTCCAAGGGGTAATTTAACAAATTACACTGGAGTGTTTACAGTAATACAACAGTCCTTATGACGGCATTTGGAGGCACTTAAACAGTAAGTGGCAAGTACAGGTCGATGGGGGCATGTTAAAAAGAGTATTGAAGTGGAGGGATTGTCTCTGTGCAAAGTGCAAATGAGGCTCTTAAAGTTAAAAGCAATCAATGCACATACACAAGACCAATAAATGGATCTAGGTAGCTAAGTTGCTTATCACTGCTTGCCCTTTTTGGGCTGGCATGAGCTTGAAAGTTGTGCAATTGCTGAAATGGTCAGTAAATTAGCTCCTTAGCGAGCATGCCAGCTGGGCCATGTTTCACTTATAAGCTGACAGCCAGGTTGTTACTAGATCAATACATAGCTACTTTTTCCAAGCTCCAGACATGCTGGTGTACTGCAGACTTTGTGCTGAAGAGTAAAATGCTGGGAACCTTGTCTGCATTTTTCTGTTCCTCCTGCACACCTATGAGAGAAATATCTCACCCAAACATATGCTCTTTCTCTCGCTCTCTCTCTCCCCTCAGAGATACTTGGAAGAGGCATTTAAGGCCTGTCAGAGGCCATGTTGGTAAAACCACAAAGAGATCACATGTTTAATAAGCCAGACTGTCTGGAAATCCAGCTCCATCAGTCGCGGGCCAGCCCAGCAGGACAATCATTACTCAGGGGTCAGGGCAGCGGCCCATTTTCACCGCTGGCAGATTTGGTAATCAAAAGTGAAACATTACGTCGAAGCACGCCGCCTGTGCACATCCTTTTCCAGACAATAGCTGAGCAAGCCAGACTAGTGTTAAAGCTGAGCACATTTTTACCCTACGGCACTTGAGACTATTCCTTAAACTGACAGAACATTTTTCCTCCAGCATAAGGACCAGAGCTATCTTTCATGATGTATTCATTGGATTTAATAGGAAAATACCCCTTTGAGCATTAAAGTACAATATAATAAATTGCGCTGGAACAAACAGAGGAATATAAATTAATCTCAATGCGCAAAGATACAGTTTATGGCATAGCAACATTTCTGTAAAAAATGATAAGTGAAAGCAAGTAAATGTAAAAGTCAACATGAGTAATGTTTTTGTCATTTTGCTTCCTTCTAGCATTATTCTTTAAAAAGGCAGATTCATCTGCCTGTTCAGTGAGAAGATGCAACTTAATTAAATTACTTAAGCTAAATAATCTAATAAAATCTCATATATAAAAGAAAAATTATCATTTTTCTGCTTTAGAACTTTTTTTTGTCCTCACTATCTTTTGCTCAGAATATTTTTAATTAAAATTTCCATTTTCACTCTTCTTTCTGCTGTAAGCTGTTCTCTATAATATGTCACATGGCCCAAGGTCAGTTTTTTGCACCTTCTACAGTGTTGACCAATTATGATTAGGCACAGCTGAGGAAACAGTGGCCATTTTGCAGTTGATTATAAGCATCCATGCTGGCTGAGAATCATCCATGTCTGACAAATTGGAAGGCATTTGCGTGAAGGTTGTTATGCAAGCGAGAACCAGGGTAAGGAGGAAATATGTTTTGATGCAATTTTTTTATTGTAACAGCTGTAGAAATATTGTCCATTTTCAGCACAGCCATATTTGTGAAAAAGTAGGGATTGTTCACCTCAGGAGTCCTTTGCCCATCCATTTTACTCCTTAACACAACAGCAATCTAGATCTAGGCTTAACACAACAGCAATCTAGAGCTAACAGTGTCTGGGTTAAACAGATAGCAGAGTCTATTTAATATAATTTAAATAAAAATGTCCAAACATATTCACTTGGGGTGCTGCAGAACAAAGCTGTTCAATTCATTATGTGATCTCCAAAAAATATTATCTCATGTTGTTCAACAGCAGTACACATACTGTTAAGGCCTGGTGTTAGGACTGTTTGAGTTGTATAATAGTTGGTATCTTCTTCTTCTATCAGCTGCTCCCATTAGGGGTCGCCACAATGGAACAGCATTCTCCATTTCTTCCTGTCCTCTGTATCCTCCGCCTTCAAACTAACTGCCTGTATGTCCTCACCACATCCATAAACCTCCTCTTTGGCCTTCGTCTTTTCCTCTTTCCAGGCAGCTCCATTCAAGTCAAGTCAAGTAGGATTTTATTGTCATTTCAGCCATATACACAGTACACAGTGAAACGAAATAACGTTCCTCAAGGACCCTGGTGCTACACACAAGACAAGACACAAGACAACATAAGACACAATACACAAAACAGTACACAAAACAAGGCAACAAGTGCAGACAGGACAGACAACAACAGACGGCACGACAGACAGTACATTTATCCGTGGTGTTCAGACGTTGCAATTCCCATACCAGGCAGTAATGCAGCCACTCAGGATGCTCTCAATGGTTCCTCTGTAAAAGATGGTGAGGATGGAAGGTGGGAGATGGGCTTTCCTCAGTCTGCGCAGGAAGTAGAGGCACTGCTGGGCTTTCTTTGTGATGGAGTTGGTGTTGAGGGACCACGTGAGGTTGTCAGTGATGTGAACACCAAGAAACTTGGTGCTCTGGACCATCTCCACAGGTGAGGTGTTGATGCTAAGTGGAGTGTGGTCCCGACGTGGTCTCCTGAAGTCAACAACCATCTCTTTAGTCTTGTTGACGTTCAGAGACAGGTTGTTGGTTCTGCACCAGTCCGTCAGCTCTTGTATCTCCTCTCTGTAAGCCGCCTCGTCTCCACCGCTGATCAGACCCACTACGGTTGTATCATCAGCAAATTTGATGATGTGGTTCGAGCTGTGCTTGGCTGCACAGTCGTGGGTCGTCAGTGTGAACAGCAGTGGGCTGAGCACACAGCCCTGGGGGGCTCCTGTGCTCAGTGTGATGGTGTTGGAGGTGCTGCTACTGATCCTGACTGACTGGGGTCTCCCAGTCAGGAAGTCCAGGATCCAGTTACAGAGGGAGGTGTTCAGACCCAGCAGCCTCAGCTTCTCACTCAGGTGCTGAGGGATGATGGTGTTGAATGCTGAACTGTAATCGATGAACAGCATTCTGACATAACTGTCTTTTCTGTCCACATGAAAAAGGGCCAGGTGGAGGGTGGTGGAGATTGCATCATCCGTTGAGCGGTTGGGACGATACGCAAACTGCAAGGGGTCTAGTGAGGAGGGGATCCGAGACTTGATGTGCCTCATGACCAGCCTCTCGAAGCACTTCATGATGATGGGTGTGAGTGCGACGGGACGATAGTCATTGAGGTAGGAGATAGATGGTTTCTTTGGCACTGGAATGATGCTGGTGGTCTTGAAGCACCTTGGAACAACAGTGGTGCTCAGAGAGGTGTTGAAGATGTCAGTGAGAACATCTGCCAGCTGTTCTGCACATCCTCTGAGCACACGACCTTGAATATTGTCTGGACCAGCAGCTTTCCGTTGGTTGACTCTGAGAAGAGATCTTCTCACCTCAGCTGTGGTCAGATGGAGAATCTGGTTGTTCGGAGCAGGGGTGGTCTTCCTCATTCTCATGTTGTTCACTGCATCAAACCGTGCGTAGAAGTGGTTCAGCGCATCTGGGAGGGAGGGGTCACCGTCACAGGCAGGTGGAGATGTCCTGTAGTTGGTGAGGGCCTGGATGCCCTGCAACATGCGCCGCGTGTCACCAGTGCTCTTGAAGTGGCCATGGATTCTCTCTGCGTGAGCTCGCTTCGCCGCTTTGATGGCCCGAGACAGGTTTGCCCTCGCTTTTCTTAGGGCGGCCTCGTCCCCTGACTTGAAGGCCTTGTCTCGGGTTCTCAGGAGTCTCAGGAGAAAATTCTCAGCATCCATCTCCCAATATAATCCTCATCTGGACATGACCAAACCAACGCACCCTTTGCTTTGTCTAACTTTGTCTGACTTTGTCTCCAAAATGATGTCCAGAGCACCAAGTTTCTTGGTGTTCACATCACTGACAACCTCACGTGGTCCCTCAACACCAGCTCCATCACAAAGAAAGCCCAGCAGCGCCTCTACTTCCTGCGCAGACTGAGGAAAGCCCATCTCCCACCTTCCATCCTCACCATCTTTTACAGAGGAATCATTGAGAGCATCCTGAGCGGCTGCATTACTGCCTGGTATGGGAACTACAACGTCTTAGACCGCAAGTCCCTACAACGGGTAGTGAGAACAGCTGAGAAGATCATCGGGATCTCTCTGCTCTCTGTACAGGACATTTTCACCACTCGCTGCATCCACAAAGCAACCAGCATTGTGGATGATCCCTCCCACCCATCCCACACTCTCTTCTCCCTCCTACCATCCGGGAAAAGGTTCCGCAGCATATGGGCCTCCACTTCCAGGATGGGAAACAGTTTCTTCCCCCTGGCCATCAGACTCTTGAACTCTTAAACCGCCAGTATCTACCCAGTCCACCATTTTCATCTTGTATTTGTTTATTTATCTCATGTTGCACTCTGCACTTTATCAAAAACACTGCTCCACCACACTGCTACACTATAATCTACCTGGGCTGCTTTGTTCCACAACACTGCAGCCCTCTAAGGATGAATAAACTGTCTGTCGTGCCGTCTGTTGTTGTCTGTCTTGTCTGCACTTGTTGCCCCGTTTTGGTGTCTTATGTTGTGTCTTATGTTGTCTTGTGTCTTCTGTCTTGTCTTGTGTGTAGCACCAGGGTCCTGGAGGAACGTTATTTCGTTTCACTGTGTACTGTGTACATGGCTGAAATGACAATAAAATCCTACTTGACTTGACTTGACTTGAAAACATCGAACCTGAGCTGGCCCTCTAACATACTCATTTCTAATTCAGTCCATCCTCATCCCACCCAACGAAAATCTCAGCATCTTTAACTCTGACACCTCCAACTCTGCTACCTCCCTTTTCGTCAGCTGGTCTCACTTCTGTCCTGTTAACCCAAGTATTTAAATCCCTCCACCTTTGTCACCTCTATTCCCTACATCATAACCACTCCACTTTTCTCCCTTTCGTTTACGCTAATGTATTAATTCCTCTCCTCTCTAGAGCATATCTCTGCCTCTCCAGGTTCTCCTCAAGCTGTCTGTCTAAACTTGTCTGTGAACCTATACATTTCCATGGTAAACAAGAATGAGCTTATCACTGATCCTTGATGTAATCCCACGGCTATTTTAAATGCATCCGTCACTCCTATGGCAGAGCTCACCATCGTCATACTGCCCTCATTCATATCCTGTACTACTCTGACATCTCTGCCACACCTGACTTCTACGTGCAAAACCACAACTCCTTTTTAGACACCCTGTCATATGCTTTTTCCAAGTGAAAAAAGGCACAATGCAACTCTTCTCTGCCCTTCTCTGTTCTTCTCCATCGACACCCCCAGAGGAAACATTGTATCTGTTGTGCTCAACCTCAGCATAAAACCATGCTGCTGCTTGCTAATCATCACCTCTTTTCTAAACCAAGGCTCCACTACTGTTTCCCATTACTTCTTGCTGTACCTGATGAACTTGATTCCTCTATAGTTACTACAGCTTTGAGCATCACCCTTATTCATGAAAATCTTTCTGTGGAAAATCTTCCACAGGTATATCATCTGGACCAACAGCTTTTTCATTCTTCATACACTTCATCGGTGCCCTTACTTCCATCTTGCTTATTCACTGCATTTCCTGATACACTATCATCAAATCATCCATCCCTCTCGTTTGCTTCATTCATCAGCCCCTCAAAGTATTCTTTCCATCTCCTCAATACACTGTTCATTTGTGAGAGTGTCTGAATAGTGGGTATAGATTGAAGAAAGTGTGATTTGCCATGAGTGAATGTGGCCCGAGACTTGGCTGTATCAATGAGAAAATCTGTCTGCTCCACCTCCCCGTGTTCCACAAACAAGAGTTATCTCTCACATATATTACACATTTGTTATGATTTTTACGACCAGCAGAGCAGGAAACAACGTCACTTTCTTGGAGAAATGTTGTCTAATGGATGAGAATAAGCCCACAGATTCTCTTAAATCTTGCACTAGAGTGACATATTGCCAATGGCTGCCTTCACTAGTTACTCTATATGATGTTTATGGCTAGAAAATTGCAAGTCAAAGCTAAATGTTTCACACTTACCTCTTCTGAATGCACTGGATTTGCACATTTTTTGCTGAGTCTTCTTACCTGTGTAGATTTACTTGTCAGCACTGTAGGTAATCGGTTTAGGTTTGAGGCAGGTCTGCAGGGAATGTAGACTGTGTTTTGAGTTTCTATCACTCCAAAACAGCCAGCTGTGATCCCCTTTCAGTCAATCAGTTGGAATCCAATAGGTCTCAGATGATTTCATATTTACTGGGTTACGTCTTTGTTGTGTAGAAATGTTGAGAGAAGTATTAGCACATAGCACAGATGAGATCAGAGTGCATTCATTATCCTCTTCTAATTGAACCATAATTAGGATCATGTTGTTTTGCCATCTCTGAAAATAATCACTTGCAAATAATGCGTTGCCCCAAGGTTTTATAAAGCAATGCAATTTCACCAATAGCAGCCAATTTAGGGTAGAAATATATATTGTATTTTGCCTTCTGAAATTAATCTATTATACATAATAGGATGCACCAGGATAGGATATTACTGCATTTCAGAATTTTTTCCCATTCAGAGTCACTTTTAAGCAAGTAGTGCGTTCATCTGTTGATGTCCTGATGGTAGTTTAATAAGCATTTTTGGTTGGCAAGGCTCTTACAATCTGTTGTCAAGAACGCATTAAGATACATTTAAACTGCATTACACCAGAAAAAATAGTCATTTACTAAATTAATATTTGAGGCAATGAGCCCCAGTGAAACTTTTTCAAATGGATGGTTTAACACTGCTCTAACACTTGGTCATACCTAGAATCAATCAACAGTATGTTTTGTTGCAGCATGATTGAAATTTCAAGCCAACATGCGTTCTTTACAAAAAGTAAGAAGCCTTGAAACCTATTTTTCTTCTCTCAATGGAACAAGGCTGTCAGAGGTGAGGCAGAATAATTGCAAAAAAGGTTGCTTTGTGCTGCTTTTGAATCAGCTCTGAATCCTCAGCATAAAGGAGACATCCATTCCTTTTTTCTTCCGTCCTCAGTTGACTATAAAAACAAATGTTTAGCAATGTATATGCTCAACAAAGTCACTAGGCAACAGCTCAACTATGTGTTTTTCAAGGTATTTGCTGTATACTAGGTATACTAGGTGTACTTGTATAATGCCACTTTCACACCAGCATTTTCATACCTACCTTATATGATATTCATTTTTTTTTCCATTTAATTTCATTTTGATGCTGGAACCCCACTTGTACTCAGGTGCCCATTAAACAACTGAACTGTGGTCCATGTGAATTCTGGTACTGTTGCTGATGGGTTGACCTTTGATAGATATCCATACTGTTCTTACAGCACAGCCCATAGCAGATAACAGTTAACATATAATAAATTAAATAAAGAAGAAATTAAACATCTGTATTATAATAAACAGTAGAGGGATGATCATGTCATATCACACATATCAAAAGTTAAAGACAGATTTTAAACAGTAACGGTTAAAGTAAAAAAGGTTGATTTTGGGCTCTAATGTGAAAGTAGCAGAGCGCATATACCCCCTGTAAAATTTCTGACTAATCAATAAACACCCATATTTGTAATTTCATATGTTTAAGCTGTTACATGAAACCAGCTTAACCCAATGTAAGAGATGCAGTATTGACCCAAAGATACAATTTAAACCCAAACACTTTTATCTTACCTATCATTTGCAGACTTAAAAATCCATTTTATGATATAACAAAGGCACATTTGTTTAAATATCCTTTCAAGTTAATGAGGATCAGGGCTGTGCTGACTTTACCACCAGCCTCAGTCCTAGTACAGTGAGCCAGTATTAGCCCCAACAGCTCTTCCTAATTAGAAAGTGCAGAATGATAGTAATAGTAATTAAATGTTAATGAACAAGTACATCATTCTGAAGTGTTGGCATGGGTAAGGGTTTCCCTTATATGCTGTTCTGGGATCAGTAATGTGATTTCCAACAGAATGATTCAGTTGTGTGGTGGAGGTTGTGTCTCACTCAGCACAGAAGGGAGCTATAAGCATTTGGCAAGAAGAGCATTCTAACAGGCTAATGGCAGTGAGGGCTCATGGGAAGCTAGAGAGGGAAGAGTAGCTCCTTCATGTGTCTGAGAAGAGAGCAGTGAGAGTGCCAAGAATTCCCTCCTAACATCACACATTAACGAGTTTAAAGCTGCAAATTAGGGATCTGCAACTGACAGGCCAGTCTTTGAAAAGGGAGTGGAAAAGGGTTTCAAACAAGATCATTACTATCACCACAAGACCAACTATGGATATATTACTGGCCACTATTGGACATAGTTACCTTGCTGGTACCCCTTGCAAGAATGCAGGTGGGGAATTCAGTTCATCGTTTTCTGAATTTTTTATAAACATTTTAGCGCAACAGTAGAGGTTAGTATCTGACAACGGGACCCTTTTTGATTGGTTGGGGGACTGTGCTCATCCCAGAAGTTACACTGATGTGTATTTTTATTGAGCCTGATGCACTCGTACTGTGACTACTCCCACTACCATTCCACTGTTGGAGCCACTGCTGTGCTAAAAATGGTCGTCCACTCCAGTAATAACTGGTTTATGGTGGTCCCCTTACACTGAAGGTAAAGGCTATCTGACAACACGGGCTAGTCACTAACTCTAAACCTAGAAAAAAAAAACCATCTATAAGCTAAGTCCACCTCAATAAATTTGCACTTATTAATTTAGTTAAGATATTTGCCTGTGGCCCAACTAAAGACCAGACTTCCTCTGCAATTGTAATGCAGGGTTTGTTCTGGGAACACAGCAGAAAGATAACATGGGAGTACCCTTGTGTTTATAGGCTATCTTGAGGTCACACAGTAAAGAAGACAAAACTGGCACTGATAAACACTCAGATTGGATTTGGAATGAGGAATAAAAATGGGAAATGGAGCCAGTGTAAAGATACATAGGATGAGTAAAGGGACCATAACATCGGTCTTTTATGTCAGTTCATAAATAAACCAAGAGAAACAGGAAGTCAGTGATGACAATTAAGAACTCCTTTATTTATATATAAATGTGTGTGTGTGTGTGTGTGTGTGGGTAAAAATAACTACATTTCATAGACTGGTATATAGAATTGTATATGACTGGTATATGACTGTAGAGAATTGTATACATGATTACAAAGGAAAAAGTGCATATGACAAAGGGCCCTGTGGAATGCCAGTCTACCTAAAGCAATATCTGCCTGTGAACAAAGGGAATATTTCTGACATTTTTAGCCAGAGATGCCTCTGAAAACATAATTATGTAGACCAATTTCTGTGGCACTTAAACTGACCTCAGGAAGCCGCTCCATATGTTATTGAGGAGAAGGAAGTTTGAAATCTACTGCAGCCTTCTGCAGGCCAGTAAACAACCTAACAAAGACATTTGTTCGAGAATGATACTCAGTACTGAATGTTGATTGTTGTAGTGAGCATCATGTCTTTTATCAAGCCATATCTTTGGTTAAAAAACAAGTGCAAGGAGGATATTGTGGTTCAACCACAGAATCACAAGCTATTTAAAGTGAGCCTTCTATTGTTTTCACTTTTGAACATCTTCAAAAACCATATTAATGGATGTGCTGCTCTGTCTAGATGAGCTATTAATTCCTTCAAGGGAGAGAGACAGCAGAAACAATAGTTCCTCAAACTCAATGGGGCCACAAAATCTTTGTTCTGGCAGATATAAAAAAAAGGTCTACAATTTAGATCCATGCACACTTTCTTCTTTGAGAAGGTAGGCTACCAGACACTGATGCAAGTAAGAATCATGCTGAAGATTACATCTATCATGCCTGCCAACATATCCCACAAGGTCTTTTATAAAAACTGATTGGGTTGCAGACATCTTGAATGAATCCAAAACCCATGGTGTGGGAAATGTCTAGAGGAATCAGCTTGCTGGATGCACCTTCCTGGAAGATGTGCTGATGAAGCTAAAGGATGAATGTTTGATTAGGTAAGATGAGATGGTGACCAGATGATGATGGTGACCAGTCAACATAAGAAACATAAAATGGTTTGACAGCCATGTAGTCACCTTCCCAAGAACATTCTCAGGAGAATATTTTGCCAGGACAGGATGAGCAATACTAAAGAACATGAGTGTTGTGGTCCTCAGAGGTTCACTACTTGCCTATTATTGGGTGGTGGTGGTCTAGAGGCAGGATATTCGCCTATGGACCAAGAGGTTGCAGGTTCCTCCATCACCTCCATCACCACTCTGAGCAAGACCCTTAACCCCAAGTTGCTGCAGGGAGACTGTCCTTGTACGAAATGGAAGTCGCTCTGGATAAGCATAAATGTGTGTGTAAATGTAAATAAATGTAACATCAAATTTAATAATAAATATTGTAGCAACATAGTGTCTCCCACATGTGGGCTGTGTGGTCTAGAAATGATGAAGCCTGTATTGTCAAAATCTGAACATTCCATGGAAGATTTAGTGCGGGAGAGCTTGTACTAACATAGTGAGTCCCATCATGAAGGAAGAAGGGTCCTGTTAACCAAAAGGACCTGTGCTGAAATGCCATGTGTATTTTCAGTGATCTTTTGGACAACCATGCCATGTAAAAAAAAAAAAAAAAATTTAAAAATGTTTTTTATATATATATATATATATATATATATATATATATATATATATATATATATATATATTATATATATATTTATTATTATTATTTTTTTTTTTGTCATATTTTTTATTTTTGCCATGTGTCACGGGTGAGTTTCTGTTTGTGCACGGTAGAGGGCGCTTCTGTTCTGACTGAAGGTGTGCTTCGTTGGAGCTGCTATTTAAGCCTCACTGAGTCAGAACGGAGCGCGGTTCATTAACGAGGCGAAGCCTCACGTTAATGGTGGTTTTTTGTAATCTCTTGTAACTTGAGTTTAGTCAGACTGCAGTTCCTTGCATCTTGGTTTGATTAGAACTGCAGTCTTTGTTTTTGTTTATGAAGAATAAAGTTATCTTCCTGACTCCTGGCTCTGCACTGACGTCCTTCCTGCACCCCACCACTGCGCTACAATTCATGTCACATTTCTGTTCTCTAGGTCAAAGGTCCCATCCCTTGAAAATACCACTGGGCAGCTTTCAGGCAAACAATTTTGTTGAACTTAAAGGATTACTGTAGCCTTGGCCAACACAGTAGACTTGGTTAATAAAGTCACTAATGAATTCATTATGCACAGCTGGGTCAGGAGGGCAAGGATAAGCTGTGCTTGTTGAAGACATCAAACATCCCTGCCCACAGTGAAGCCCATGCATTTATTAAGTAGCCCATGGATTTGCTGTGTAATCAGCTGTAAACTGGAAGATTGAGCTGATTGAGAATGTGAATGAATAAGGAGACGCTGCCTGTAATAATCATGTCCTGAGGAGCCCAATCAATAAGTTAATCAAGCCAGTTAAGAGACAAAGATCGTCGTTCTAGGTTGCTTGTGTTGTTTAGTATTTACAATGTTAAAATGTCCTTAATGTTTAAATTAAATAAATGATTAAATTGGTATTTTGTGGATACCATACAAATCATCCTAAAGATCATATTAGTTGCCAGTTTTTTCAGTGCTCACCATCTCATCTCATCCAATCACCCTCTTTCCCACTTACACCCACCAACACCAATGACCTGAAATGGCAAAAGTTTGAGCTGACGCAGCAGATCTCTGTTTGGCCCAATCTCCAAAATGTCTTTCAAAGTCAGCATGAACCCAATGAGGCCATTTTCTACAGAAGCTAGGGGTGACAGTTACACATTGGGACAGCCCTGCTCAGTTTACCCGCAGGGCATAAAAGCAGGGATGTCACATACAACTCCCAGGCTTCATGGAGTAGAACCGGTACAAAGGCCCTGTCATACATATTAGGAGGTCAAGGATTTTGGCAGTACTAAGGTGTTACACTGTAAAAATCCCTGCCAAGCGAAATTCTCCTAAATCCTATTCATAAGAGTGTAACTACAGTTACAGATTTGGAATGGTTGTTTAAAGAACTGGAGTTTTTAATAGAAAAACTTATTCTTTCACAGATAAGGGTACCAGTTTGTTTTAATATGCTAATCTTGTGCATTGTGTACACCTAGACTATGAGGTAAATAAAACTCAAATATAGATGTGTCCATAATGAGGACGGAAGATTACAAAATGGTAGAGAAAGCTTGATTGCATCTAGAACTTAGTTTAAAATCAGGGCAAAACTACATTTTCTGAGATATTTCAAATGCATGTTATTTGTCATTGTGGAATGTGAAAGGGGAAGTATCATCTGGTTTCACATATTCACTTCTCCAGAGGGCATTACTCATTAACAGGCCAAAAATGTACATGATTTTAGCATTGGAACAGCAAGAAAACTAAAAGCTATTTTTACAAGCTTTCTGAATTAAATTTAGCTGTGAGTACACCAGATCGCTCTTTACCCCCAAGAGAACAGGATAAAAGTCAGCATTCAGAAAGTGACCTAAATGGCTGGATTTTGTGCACTTATTATACAAAGACAAAATTTTGTTTAATAATTATTTTTACGCCTCACAGATTTAGGAGATGAACCAAAAAGATTTAAAAGCTCTCCAGCCAGTCAGTACAGACTCGAGTATCTGGAACTGAAAGTGAGTTTAGTCCAATTAGGCTGCGCTTGAACTGCAGTTATGTCAAAATAAAACTCCACATAATTTGCTATGCCTGTGTGTGTGTGTGTGTGTGCATGTTTATTTGTATGAGGTGTATGCTTCAGTGTGACATAATGTTGTAAGATAATTACATTATGTTCTTTAATTTTATTTCAATTATTTTATGTATTGAAATATCTAAAATGGCATTTAAAATATCACTTAAATATACTTAATAATTATTACATATAATAAAAGAAATTTTTTTTTTACATTTTATATATTTCTTTATACGGTAAAAAGAAGTGTATGTAATGCTTCCCACTTTGAGATTGTATAAAAAGGATAAGATTACTGAGGCGAATTTTCAATTATTTTAATGATGTAAACTAATCTAGTGAAATCAGCACTAGAAGGATCATTTTACTTTCTTTTCAGGCAGTGTTTCTATAAAACAAAACTATGAGTGTAATAACCACTGCATGTCAAGTAGGTTTTATTGTCATTGAAACCATATACAGAGCACACTGTGAAACAAAAGTCCCTCCAGGACTGTGATGCTACACATAAAAACACAGAACATGACAGAACCTGTGTATTAAACCATGTAGAAAGGTTGAGAAAGTGGATCAAGTGCATCATCCACAAGATTATTTATCATTTGACTTGCAGAATACGTAGGCTTGAATCTCCTTGTTGGGCGAGTATAGGGTTAGTTTTAGTAGGAGTTTGTTGCCACGTGCCTGTACGAGAGCTTGAATGTGAGGCTGCATTTGAATAAGTGCTCGTTTGTGACTGAACAAGAGCTTGTGTGTGAGCACATATTTGAATCAGGGGCGGTGTGTGTGAATCAGAGCGGGTTTTGTGTGGGTTTCAATGCCAAGGATCTTCTAACTGTTCTGACTGTGTGATGTGCTGTTGCGCTCTTTCTCGCTGAGAGATCAAGATATGGGCTCCTCTTTTCCTCTGCTGCAACAGCCTCAGACAGTGAAAGAGTAGTCACTTTGTTCAATTATTCACAAGGACAATGGAAAGGGATTAAAATAATTGAATAAAAACACTAAAGATTTCCGCAAAGGAACAGTGATTTAAACTTCAAGGCTTACACTGTTCTTCAGATGGAAGGCCTCATTCTTTGTCTGAAATATTAATATAGCTGCTGAGAATATGTATCAATTGTTACATGTCTGTAATAAATAAACAATGGCAGAGATTTTTTAGAGCAGATGCAGAAGAAACCACCCTAGTAAGAGCCAGTCTCTTTGGGGTGCCTTATTATTAAAGAATTAGAGGATCAAATGTAGTTCTTTTCAGCACTAGCTCAACCTTTGTTGAGACTCCCTACCCACATTTTCATGTTTTCTGCTCTGCACAGCCCTTCTTGCAACCCATAAAGGCTTTCACACTAGTGTACAGGCAGCACTCTAGAAATGAAAAATCAAAATGTGTAATAGCAGGAAGACCTAAGAACAGAGTTTAGAAACACAGTTCAGAGCACTGCCCAAAGAATCCTATTGCACCTTTAGTTTTCAGTGAAGGACTGTTCTCGCTATTGTGAAACATGGCACTAGTACAAAGTGAACCACAGCGAATACAATTCCGTGCGTTTAATCTACACAAAATCAAGACGTGCAGCAGGCAGCTATTAAAAGCGCCTAGGGGAGCAGTGATCGGGACGGTACCTTGCTCATGATACAACCATTGGTCTAGATTTGGAATCCCACGATTCACCTGAAGTTCAGCCTTTCTGTCACTACAATCTGTCATTTACCCAGAGTTCTGTAGTTAATCAATCTAGAACTAAAAGCAATCAAAGATTACTTAATTGGTATACACATTGCAACTAAGCTATGTAGAAATGTAGATCTCCAAGAGCATGGCTGGTGGCATCTGCAGTAAATGATAAACAGTTTTTTAGGCATCACCAGGCACTATTTGGGCATGTCATTCTTTGGTCTTCAATGAGTTTACTCACTCAGCCTCTTATCTGTAAGCATGTTGACTGAATAACAAAATCAATTTCTTTTTCATTAAGTTTTGTACCACACCAAGACATTCATTTCTCCAAAATAAGGTCACATTCATCTTGCTTGGATTCACTTGTCAATGTTTGCATCTTTTGTTTAATTTCAATTGTTTGCTTCTTCCTGTGGTGTGCATCCTCTGAGCTGGGCACTGCAAACAGAAACAGATAAAAGAGGAAGCTGTCAGATGAATTATGAAGAAATGCTACCCAGGCTCAGCTACTGAGAAGAATGGGAGGTGAGTTGGTGGTGGTGGCTGGGTGGGTGGCAGTTTGGGAGGGGGGCAAGTGCACCAAAGTGACAATCTACAGTCTGTTGATCTGTTTATCAAGATAAGAATCTGTGGAAACTAAAAAATGTACTTGTCAGTGAGATCTTTTGATTGGTTTATTTCCAGCACATAATCTTGACTGTAGCTGTCTTAATGTCCCTTTGAAACTGCAGTCAATTATATGACATATATATGAGAGATGTGCATCAGAGCAAGGGGTTCTGTCAAAGACATGCAAGATGAGTCAGATGAAACTTGATTGTTTTGATTTGTGCGGGAGGAATCCTTGTACTGTAAATGTACTGTGCCATGCTGTGGCAAGACAATGCGGTGGCAGTGCCATTAAAACCAACAGACATGAATCACTGTAAATGTTAGACAAAGACACGTGGCTGTATCTTGGTATTTCCATGCATGTAGAACTATTCCTACCCCATGACAGGCTGACATTCTGAAAGGTCTTGGAAGGTTTACACTTGTTATGTTATACTTCTTCCAAAAATGTAATCATTTTTATATTGGCTAAGATTTTGAGGGTTGTAACATAAAAAAAGTGGCAGGTAGTATTTGTATATAACTAGAATGTAGGTGAAAGCATTTCAGGATGTTTAAAGATGTTTTAAAGATGTAAAGGATGTTTTGTGATGCCCAATATGTATCACTATATAATGTGCTGATTTTGGAGAAGGAACTTGAGCATGTAAGAATCATAACTGCATAAATCATACTATTAATATTTTTTCATTTTCATTATTGTACACCTTTGTAAAAGTGGTTCAGTATTGACACCACTCTCTGTTACAATGCGTATGGGCAAGGAAGTGCCTCCTGTATGAGAGTCACTTTAGATTGAACTTTGACAGTAGTGCACTGTGCATGTTTACTAAAGCCTCATGTTCAGTTTCCTCACTTTTTCTACAAAATGGCCTTGAAGCTTCAAGAGATTTAATTATGGCTATATCCAAATTTTCCTAAACACTGTGGCAGTAGGGAAAAAACAATAAGCAATAGGTTCCGTTTGATGATGCTAAGTTTGATGTGTGTCTGCATTTTATTAGCAAGGGGCTTAAAGCTAACCAGAACATCCAGATATACTGCTCACTATAACCTGCTTTAGTGATATTTTGATCATTTTGTGAAAATGTATTTAAATCCACTGAAATGACAAAATCATTGTCTATATAAATAGTACTTAAAACATTAAATTGATTCAGCTGAACATCATGCTGTATGCATCAAATGTGTCAAGTTCCTCAATTTTGTGGTTTGACCGGACAGACACTGCCTCGCCAGCTTTACTGTTGGGGGTTGCAGTGACCCAAATACCCCCTCTTATTCACCCCTATTGTAGTTCAACGTTTAAAAAAAATATTGAAACACAAAGAATGTAGGGCTGCAGATTGCATAACTTTCTAATTGAAGAGTCATCAGGAGTCCAATCACCAGAGATGCCACAGCTTCTTTGTGTTATATACTATATTTCCTGAAAAACTCTCACATTTTGAAATGAATCACTGTATCTGTTGTCCCAATATTCTAGCCAGTAAAAAGAAATGAGGGGCGGCTCAGTACTTTTGCAAAGAATTGAACAAATAAATTAAGATCTACCTTGTCATCACTGATACATACTTCCAACTTCCTGTAAGTTTTATCTCCAAAGGTAAAGCAAGTAACAAAACCAGTGGTGGATAGCATGACATTAGATGACAATAAAACTCCCCTATAAATAGTGTTGTTAGAGAATGTTTTTAATAACAAGTAATTTTTTTCCACATTTTTTCCACACAACACTAACAGTTAGTTGACTCTAGAGTTATAGATTTTTTTTGTTATCCAAGACACAGAAATCAGCATGTACTAACAGCTACATCTCTTAGATTGTACATTAATTGAAAGAAGTAGGCTGTGCATGCAGGGCGTCCTCTGCCCAGGAAGAAAGTAAAGCCTGTTTATTCATCAAATAAATTGGAGCAAATGAGAGGTGCAGGGGAGATTTTGGGGGGTTTGTGCAGATGTATTTATTCATTCTGCTTGCCATAAGGAGCCACTGAATGCTCTGAATCTATACCTCTACTACTTCTAGCTTCAAACACTAACCTACTAAATGCCTTCTCACTGGAACTTATTGCAATTATACATTGTAACCAATATGCCATTACTTGAATGCAAACTAGCACACAATCATTAATGAGTGCATAATACATG
Source organism: Hepsetus odoe (assembly GCA_017165825.1). NCBI lineage: Eukaryota > Metazoa > Chordata > Actinopteri > Characiformes > Hepsetidae > Hepsetus > Hepsetus odoe. The sequence goes on along the minus strand of CM029373.1, from coordinate 18,054,181 downwards.
TGTTAGAGCTGGTTGAGAGTAGTGTAGAGTTCCAGGTCGATTTATTAAAAACCTTTATCTTGTAGCTCCATCTTGCTGAGTGGTGGACTCCTCTAGACCCATCACTGCTGTTGGTATGTGTGGTAACTCCTGCAACATAGCATTTATCAGATTCACAAAAAGTGAGTACACCTCACATTTTTGTAAATAATTTATTTTATATTTTCATGGACGACACTGAAGATATGACACTTTGATACAACGTAAAGTAGTCAGTGTGTGCATCTTGTATAACAGAGTCAATTTGCTGTCCCCTCAAAATAATTCAGCACACAGCCATTATTGTCTAAACCGCTGGCAACAAAAGTGGTACACCCAACCAAACCAACCATTGTCTGCCACTTGTCCCAAACGGGGTTGCGGGGGAGTGCCGGAGTCCAACCCAGCGCACACAGGGCGACAGGGGACGACCCTGGACAGGTCGCCAGCCCATCGCAGAGGTGAGCACTCCCTAAGCGAAAATGTCCACATTGTGCCCAATTAGCCATTTTCCCTCCACTTGTGTCAAGGTGACTCTGCTAGTGCTGTGAAGGTCTCAGGGTGTGAATGGGTATAGGTCTGTTAAATTTGGTGCATCGCTTCCTCACAATCTCTATACTGGTTGAAGTTCACCATGGCACCTCTTCATGGCAAAGAATTCTGTGAGGATCTGAAAAAAAGATTTGTTGCTCTAAGTAAAGATGGCCTGAGCTATAAGACGATCGCCAACAGCCTGAAACTGAGCTGCAGCACAGTGGCCACACAGCAATCCGGGAAAATAATGGTGGCCATGCAAAATATTGACACTTTGGGCACAATATGGACATTTTTCACTTAGGGCTGTACTCACTTTTGTTGCCAGTGGTTTAGACATTAATGGCTGTGTATTGATATTTTGAGGGGACAGCACATTTACACTGTTATACAAGCTGTACACGGACTACTTTACATTGTATCAAGTGTCAAATCATTACCCTCTCAGTTTCATTGCTTTACTAAGAATGATCCACCATCAGGTCATCAGCACTCTAGTGGTCGGAAACTGACCAAAGGAAAAGAGTTAAGGCCAACTGATAAATTGTGCATGACGGATGGGATGCAGTTTGTAATTCAGTTTGTAACAGGCCAGAAGGTGTTCAGTGTGAACTCATATTTGTGTTTAGTACACTAGCAGCCACATGCATAGTAACACACATTTGATCTTATTGAACAGAAAGACAGACCTAGATGTATATCAAACTCAATTTTATACAAACATTGCTGGAATATTTTAGCAGTAAAATTTAAACAAGCTGGATGTGCATGCGCGGATTATACATGATGCAATGTTATTCATTTGCAAAAAATTACCATAAAACAATAGTCTACAAGAAATGTTCCACTTTACCAGAAATGTTGTGTTGATTTTGCACTGTAGCTTCCCCAAGTGCTTAAAGGAGCAAGTTTTGAAGTTTTTATTAAGGGCTATAACACTAGAATCATAAAAATACACTCCGAATGTTTTTTTTTCATAGAGAATTATGGAAAATGTTCTTTTTGCTCATTTTGGTTTACCGTGTGTGTGTGTGTGTGTGCATGTGTAATGGAATTGCATTGCTATACTATAATATTCTGGCAATACTATAATGTACTCCCACTGGTTTTATGGTGTCTTCATGTGCTAGTCTGAAGATCCTATTACAAGTACATTTTTAAGTCCTTCCCTGCTTCTTGGGGACATTCCAGTCTATTTGCTATAAATAAATATTGATACATCATGTTATGTATATATACATTAAAGAAAAGCTTTTCTAATAAAGTAGACAGTAAAGATTTTGGGTATAAACAAGTAAAAATATGTACAAATTCTTTAGAGCAAACACATTCCTGCTGTCATTTGCTGTCAGGATGAATTCAAAAGATTAGGTTGTATGTGCAAAAGTTATGGCATTTTTTATACTTAATGTATTTTTTTCTAAATCTGTTATAAAGAAATAGAATAAAGAAATAGAAATTATGAACTAAAATAAAAAAAATCACTTTAAGATTCTTCATTGATATGTGAACTGATCATCATTTATCATAATAATAATAATAATAACAACAAAAACAATAATAGTAATAGTAGTAGCAGTAATAATAAAAATAATAAAAATAATAAAAATAGTAATATAAAAACTTCATCCATGTGTTGATTTGTTAAAATCATGTTTAAACCCTGGAACTGTGGAATTATTGCAGTAACCGATTGGCATAAATCCATGTATGATATTCCTGATTCCAAGGAAGAACCTTATTCTCTCCTCTGTTCTTTATGAAAAAGTTTTCACACCATCATTCCTTTTTATCCCTTTTTCAACTTTACTTCTAGAATTACCCAGAACTCCATCTGAAGTTCTCTTATTTCTTTCCACTTCAACAATTCCACAGTCTCTCCACACAGCACCACTGCCAACCGAAAACATGGGCCACGCTCGTAAATGAGATTTTGTTCACTACCTGTCCCTGTGCTGAACTGTACGCTCTACAAGAGGTGTTTATTTTGCAATTTTTGACAAAAACACATCATCTAGCAACAGAGTTTGAATATGAAATCACTGCCAGAATTTGCAATGCATGAGAGAAAGCCGTGAGCTAGCAATCTGGTGGGGGGGAAAGTCCATTCTCAGCTAAATTAATTAACATGCCCATAAAAAGCACTAATTGAAATTCTGGTGAAGTTCATACCTGGTGTTGTGTGCTCTACAAAGGCACATGACATGAGACACAGATTTGTTACTAGAAGTGAAGCTACTTAAAACACAAACCTCACATATGGTCAGTGCGCCGTGTTAAAGATTGCCAGTTCTTTCTTAAAGAACAATGCTTGTCATTAAAATAATTGGACATTTCCAGACTTCCAAGCACTTGGCATTTTTCAATTATCTAGGGATTACTTTAAGGTTCAGCTAACCATTGGCACTCTGCAGATACCTAGCTGAGCATAAGTGCATCCAACACTCTGGATAGGTGTGTGTTATGTAATCCTCAAATGAACAGACCTCAGTCTTTACAGGCCTAATGCCTCCAGTTGGCAAAACTAAGGCCAAGAGGGACTCTCAGAATGAAAGGAGAGCCAAGTAGGACAGCTACTCTGTCTGAGTAGCATCATGAGAAAAGACAGTGAGTCAGCAGGAGACTGGGGGCTACAGAGAGTGGGTATAAACTGGAAGGACAGAGAGGAATAACAGAGGCCTGCCAGCTCCTACCAGGAGTAAACTTGGTCTTGGTCTTCTCTGCTATAGACTCACAAAAGTTCCAGACCAAGGAAAAGAAACAGGTGTTTGAAATATGTCCAAATCACTACTCTACAGCAGAGATTTTACTCGTGTAAACATAATCTTAAAATATTACAACGTTTTATGGCAACCTAAATCTTTCTACAGGTATACATAAAATATTTTTTTAATAGTATTAAAATATCTCTGACAAAACATCCACAGGAGAAGGAAATAAACATTCACACACATAAATATAACAAGATTTTATTCCAAGTCATTTTGGACCAATTCTTATTGCCCATTTGTCATGAAATGTTTACACAATATAAAGAACAGCTGGCATTTTCAAACTCTACAAAAACCCCAGAAAAAACATAATGAGATTTTCACAAGGCAGCAACAATATACACTTTTTATGACATGTGCAGGCCTAAATCTTTCCACAGCATATCATCACTGTCCAAAACCAAACACCAAAAATCTACAAAATAGTAAGTTAACAAGAAAAGACAAAACATTTTTTATCACTAATGTAAGTTTACAGATGTTTGGAATCATTTGCATTTACGTTGGTTCATTCATCATGAAATGTCAAAAATGTGTGCAGCAGCTGTGTTCAAATCTCCAAATAAAAATTAGATATTTTGACTTGACAAAGGCATGTATGATGACAAATGCAACGGTAGCTTTAAATGAGAAGAAGGTATTAACAATACTTAAACTTAAAAACTTAAAAACTAACTCTGAGTTATTAATAATAGTGGTTTTTTGGTGAATTAGTCTTTAAACTGTTCTTTTTCTGCTAATGCATATCAAGACTGATAAATAAACTTAAGAAAGACTGTTTCTCTGCTTTCAGCATCTTTGGACTATTTTAATTGGTCCATTCACGAAAATATTCTAGTGCTGAATGTCCAAAAATGGTCCATTTATGGGGGTGAACAATTTAAAAGACATATTGTTTATCAACGAGTTACATTGATATAACATGCTGAGGCTAAACTGAGCCTTGATTTTGGCTTTTAAGAGTAAGTAATTAATAAGTTAAATAAAGGAAAAAAGTAAATCTGCTCCTTTCTCTCTCTCTCTCTCTCTCTCTCTCTCTCTCTCTGTTTTTCCTCTCTCTCTCTCTCTCTCTCTCTGTTTTTCCTCTCTCTTTTGGAACAAGCCACAGCAGATACCCTCTTTGCACAAGCAGTTTCTGGATCTTCAAAGCAGGAGCATAAGACCGTCAGGGGGGACATGCAAAGCGCCTTGACAAATCAGAGGCCAAAATGCCTTTGGCGTAATAGCAACGCACATCCATGTCCTTCTGAAATACTCTGAGATGCTCAGTGTCAATAAATAAAGAGACACTGTCTTTTTACATGTAAAACGAAATGCAAGAGATTTCAGTTGCTTGGAACCATCTGTTCCTTTTATTATTTGGTATCACACACATCTCTCACATGACCATGAATATGGATGTGTGTTTAGTCTTCAGTGGAGTGAAGTCTTTCTTACATTTCTGCTCTTTAATTCCTCTGAACGATCACAGCACTTCACCAAACAAAACTTGTTTTCACAAGGCCGCTCCACCCATCCAGCGCAACTCATTTGATTTGTTTTCTCTGACCTCTTATAGTAGGCTGTGACTAAGTAGTTTTCACTGCTCCAGCAGAACAACTGAAGCATGCCTTTCAACTAGACTCTTGTGTTGGGAAATTACAAGTGCCAGTTTAGATTCATGCTGAATTTTACATATTTAGAAATGGCCTATTACACTTATAACCCATTGTATCACCTCTAAGATTAAATAGATTGTGATAACTCCACTAGACCCATAACAGTTGTGCACTTTGCCAAAACCAGTAGAACAGTGAAAATAGATATGACTGACTTTTGTAAAATGCTATGAGGTATCTGGAACATAGCATTGGTGTATCTGAGCCATATGTGGAATTTTTAAAAACGATTAACACGAACACTAAAATGAGCTTTTAGCAATGTATTGTTTAGTGTATATTAGGTTATGACGTACAGTCACAATAATGTCTGTTTATTTCACACTGCTTTATTTAGATGTCATTTGGAAATAATTAACTGTCTTTTCAACTGTGTATTCATTTTATGTGGAGGAATGCTAAATTGTATGCTAAAAGTAATGCAAATAATGGCAAAATTGTTCAGTTTTGTTTCAAGAATTTGACGTGATGACAGGAAAAGTAAGAATGTTACTGCATGGTACATTTATTAGTAAACCTGAATATTAAATCAGTTTAGCTTTTCCTGAAACCATCACAACAGAAAACTCTAAATTCAGTCCTGTAATCCATTAGATGGGTCAAGAATGCAGACATGTGGTTCTGTTAAATTTGAGGTACAACCATTGCATTTGTTCTGGCTATTGTTTTTATGGCACTTAAGACAGAACTGTCAGATGAGAATGAGTGCGCCGGAGGCTCCATCTTTACTGCAGAATTTGATCCCATTCAGCACAAAGAATGAGGCTGTGTGTCTGTAATGACACAAGATTAGATTCAATGAGGCACAATGGAACAGAAATATTTACTTGTGAGGTTACTGTTAGCGAGATTTTAGCAAAAAAAGGCTATTTATTACCCTTGATCATTATAACTTAGCAGGCTCAGTAGCTTGCTAGTGCAGTTTAGTTTGTAGTAGGGGTCAGATGATTCAAATAATTAATGTTAATCAACCCCAATAGTTAATCACAATTAATCACAATTGTTCCTCAGAATGGGGCTGTAGCTTTCCAGTTATTATGTTAATTTACTGCTCATTGATTTATTCACAGGTCTCCGCTAAACACTGGTCTTGAAGGTATTGCTTTAAAAGACTTTTGCAACAGGTTACAAACACATACTTTTGCAACGTACTGCATGGTAGCAGCTGGGCTTCTGCCACATGGCCCTAAAATACGGCTTACAGTAACTTCTAAAACCCTGCCCTTCCACAGCACATCAGTTGCCTGTGGTTTTGTTGCATGGTACAGTTTTTTGTTACAAATCTGCCTATAACATTGTGCTCACAATCCACCACACAGTTATCCTGGAAGGTACAGTTATTCTTTTGCTGCGCAGTACATGAGAGCAACTTGATATCTTACTTGGTCACTTAAGGTAGTAGCTCTTACAGGAGCTAAAAGCAAACTCAGCATCATCCACTGAAGGACAAGTTTTCACTGCTCTCTTCAGGAAAATGAGGAGAGGCATTAACGGGTCTTGCTATGCAGTTTTTTTTTCTTTTGGCTGTCCTCCTCTCTTAGTTAACCAAAGAGCCCTTCAACACTTCCTGCTTTTGTAGTAATTATTGAATTTTTTGAGACAAGGCTTGTTCTGTACTGTCAGCGAGAGCCAATACTGCAAACAAACAATACCTGTAGACTCACATAACATAGTAAATAAGTATGGCAACATAGTTTAGGCTTTGCTCTACTGCTAGTGCTTGCATAATAAACACATGCATGCATGCATAATTTGAAAATGGCTCATTTAAAATGCAGATTAAAAAGTCGGAAATTGCAAAGTGTGTTTCATGAAGCGGTGGTTGTCTTTTTCAACATAACTGTGTGGGGCAGACACCTTTCTAACAGCAGCTCTTCTCAGCATGATACTCTCACGAGGTAATTACTTGCTTCTTTCTTAACTCCAGCAACTTCACTTTAGTCAGCTATCAGGAAATTACAATTTCTACTATTAATAAATGATTTCACCCATTTTCGTTTAACAAGTGCATGCAGCCGAAGTTGGTTTTGAGGAAGTAGCTCTTGACTTCATAGCCTTGGAGAAAATGTTCAGGCAGATTGAGACATCATCCCAATCACTAAAGGAATCACTTCATTGATAACCACCGAGGAAGTCAGAGTGAGTGTAGGTGCACACATTGGAAGTTTAAATGCTAATGTGCTACTGTTAATACAAAGTTAAATGCTGAACTCGTTCACATTTACATTTTCCTATAAAGCTGTCATTGTTTTTTTATGCTTGCACTTCATCATACAGCGTATGGACTCTTGTTACAGTGGAGGAACACTGGGAACTGGAGCTTTCCGGTTTGCTATTGCCTTTGTTAGTTAGCTGCTTGTTGATTTTTCCAAAGCTCTCTCAAGAGCACAGTGATTGTTGAAGGGTTAAAAGAGCAAAATGTGTAAAAATCATTCATAATTTTTCTTGTTAATTTTTCTTGTGTAGAATTAAGGTAGAATTTATTCAGCATAAAATAAGAACAAACAACCACCCATAATGCAAGAAAAAACAGACGCTTACACTGAGCAAAAAGAAAAAAATATAAACACTAAGAACAGGCAACGAAAATTATCTGAAGACAAGACTGAAGAGCAAAGCCTTTAGTCAGTCAACTAGCATTAACATTTTTCACAATGTATGGTGCATTAGTTCTTCATTTGATTCATTAAGCTTTGGGTACCAATGACCATGTCACTAGCTCACTGGTTGTTTGTCCTTGAACAAGCTTTGCTGGTACTGGCCATTACATATCAGGCACACCCCTTTCTGAAGAAGCTCTGACCCAGTAGTTTAGACTGCATTACAATAGTGCCAGTTCTTTCTTCTTTCAAACCATCAGTTTGAAGAACTGGCTGTTCGCTTGCTACTTAATATATAACACGTTCTCTGATTAGTACCATTTAAATGAAATAATCAAATGATTCATTTCACCATCAGCACGAGCTGGCGCTGATCAGTGTAACGAGGTTGATCAACGTCACACATGCAATTGTTAAATACATGTTCATGTAAGTAAAGCCAGATAGAACGGGGAGAGACTAGGAAGAACAAGGGCGTGTGAGGCGAATGAACAAACACATGGATGCTAAAAAGCAGAGCAAGAAATATATTTTTCTTGCGCTAATTAAGGTGTAATTATGATAATAAAGCATTGATTTTGCTTGTAGGTGTGAAGCTCACTCTTAGCAAAGTTTGTCATGTAAAAAATAAAAGATTGAAGAAACCACATTTTTGAGACATGTCATGGATTTTTATGAGGCTAAGACTTGGTGGTATTACACCTTTTGAGGGCAAGATAGCTCATCAGCCAATTTGCACACTATAAACTTGAATAAGTTGCACACAATAAAAAAGTAACCACACAATCTCAACAATCATCATGGTAAATAATCATCAGAATCATCATAAAGAATCAGTAATGCTCGGCACGATCTTGAAAGACCCATATAAGAACATAGCAACCTTTATGCAGCCAAACTATGAATTATGCATGATCTTAGCATAAATCTGCTTCGCCTAAGCTAAACCACTACCATAACCTAAAGGATTTTTTTCACCATGGGTACAACGTGTTCAGTGTCAGAATATTCATGACTTCCCACCATTGTGTAGGCCTTTGATCTTCATAATGATGGCAATAAAAGAGCACAATACAGATCAAACATAATAAGGCAAATAGCTCGACGTTAAATTTAAATGTCCTATTTTTCTGAAAAAAGTTCAAAGCAAGACTCTTAAAAATGCTTATGTGCATTTTCTTAATGTTGATTACAACAAGTTCCATCGAGCTCACTCCTCACAGCAGGAGAGGACCGCACAAAGTTGCACATTTACAAAAGTCTCAGCTATTAATCAGTATCTTCCAGCTTATCATGTAATCATTTCAGCTGAAACCCCTCTGAAATCAAAGCAACTACACGCATGGAGAACCAGATGCTTTTCTCATTTGCGCATTTAATTATTTGCCAGTTGACTGAAAATTTTCCATTTCTGTTTAGATACTGCGGCGACTTTTGTCTTTACACGGTGAATTGAAATATTAGTGCTGATGTGCAAGTAGAGACTGGGGCTGCTGGAGAGAGTGGACTAAATTACCAGCACGTTAGATATAAAGGAGCTCTATTAGAGGAGATCCGGGCATGCCGGGGGAGTCATAAATGGTCTTGATCTCAACCGCCGACTACAATGAGCTGGCGAATTGACTCTGAGATGGCAGCTCAGCAATTCTTATGTGAAGATCGTTTTTGGCTGTGTGCACACTGTGCATGTCCAAGCTCTCTGGATATAATCATTAGCCCCTCATTTCTAGAGAACCTTCAGGAATACTATCAAAGATTGTTTACTTAATCTCTTTCTGGAGTAGCATGTAGGTAGCATTCAAGAGCAAACACAGTAGGCCAATGAAACTGCCTGAGTCACTGTGTTCTATTATACTGTTTACTCTTAATGCACTTTAATGGCTTTAATGCACAGTTGATAGACGGAAGGACAACATTAAAAAGTGGCTCCAGATAGCATACATATTTAGTTACTTTATTAAATTAACAGATGGTCAGATGATGAAGAATCTTAAAAGCTCAGAGGAGTATCAGTGTCTTCTTAGCAACAAGATGGGGCATGTTTTATTAATAGCCGGTGGGATACAATCTTGTTTACTTGAAAGCTGATATTGAATCGAGTCAGAGCTGTAAAATTCCACATCACTGGGTCTGCTTTGGTTTACATGTCAGGAAATACAAACAGCCGGATGCTCCAGTGTAGATCCAGGGCAGTCTTAAAGCTGTGGTACTGTGGAGAGTAAAAGGTAAAAGTGACTTCCTTTGTCACTGTGAAATGCAGTGCAGCACAGCACAACACAACAAAATTCAGCCTTTGCACTTCACCCATACTCACACATGCAGCAGTGGGCAGCTATTGAAAATGCCCAGGCAGCAGTGACAGGGACAGTGACCTTGCTCAAGGGTACCTAAGGGCAACCTACTGGTGAGGGAATCAAACCCATAATCTTCCAATCTGGTGCCGACTCCCTAACCACTAGGCCACCGCTGCCTTTGTAACAGTTTGTAAATTTAATAGAATTTAATTCCAACATGAACGCGGGAAGCAGGGAACTACTCTTTGGTCAGCACTGTGATGGTGCTCACAGAGGAGACAAATTTGAGATGGCAGTTCACCGCTTAACGCTCTATCTTATATAAATGTTAGTCATTGGTTGTTTTAGTGAAAAAGTAATGTAAACCCAGTATCTCACTGCACTATTTGGGTGAACAGAACAGCTGAGCTATGAGTAAGAAGTGATTAAACCAAATATAAGACGAGGCATTAACAGCATCGGAGGTTAAAGGACCTAACATGTCTGCAAACTTGCTTGACCTACAAAGAATGTATTCGCTTCCTGGGGGCAGGCAGATCTACAGACCAACAATACTTCAGTTTTCACCTTGAGCACAGTGTGTAGTTGTTGTGTGATAATCATGCATTATGCATCCATGAGTGAGGTGAATCTCCCTCTGAACATTCTGGTGTTATTGCCTGATTCACTCAGAATTAGAGACAGCTGCCACTTTGTTGTGAAGTGAGGTGTGTGTGTAGGGCGAAGTGTGTGCCCAGGGCTGCAGCGGGGCAGGGGCAATGGAGCAGGGCCGCTCTCAACACTCAGGCGCTCACGATAGAGATGTGGAGGACACTAATGGGGCCATGACAAATACCTCAGCACCTAAGGCAATGGCACGTCGCATCACATCAGTACGGGTGACTGACACGTCACCTTGACAACATCCAGAAGACCCTGATAACAATGTGAGGGAGAACAGAATTCCTTTAGTTCTGAACACTGTGGGCAGGATCTGTGACTCACCTGACTCTCTCTCTCTCTCTCTCTCTCTCTCTCTCTCTCTCTCTCTATCTATCCATCTATCTTTCTCTTCCCTCTCTCTCTTTTTCTTCCTTTGTATCTTTCATTCTCGCCATTATTTTCTAGCCTACCTCTCTCTCCTTCCTTTAATTTTTCTCTCTTCTTTGGTTTCTCAACGCTTATCTTTCTACATCACCTACATCTTCTCTCTCTCTCTCTCTCTCTCTCTCTCTATGTCTTTTTTTTCCTTGCTGTTCTTATTTCCTTTGTTTCCCTCTCTTTTCTTATTTCACTCACTCACTCACTTTCTTTTTGATTTTCTCTTTTTTCTCAATCTGTCCCTGAATCAGGAAAGAGGAATGTTTTTTCCTTTCACTTTCCCTCTTTTTTTCTCACACTCTCTATTTTCCTTGTCTCTCACACACACCGTATCTCCATTCCCTCCCTTTCTTTCTCTGTCTCTGATCTTATTTCTCTCTCTCTTTTATTTGTCTCTCTCTCTTTTATTTGTCTCTCTCTCTTTTATTTTTCAATTTCTCTGTCATTCTCTTTTTTCTCAGCCTCACACACTCTTTCCTTTTCCTACCGCCTCTCTCTCTCTCTCTCTCTCTCTCTCTCTCTCTCTCTCTCTCTGAGGTTACGTCATGTGGTCTATGATGGGTGTTTGAGACAATTTAAACTTAATAGAGTAATGTTCACTACCAGGGTATGAACTTCCATTGCTTCCATTAGCTCCACAATAAAACTAAGGAAGCCAAAACCAAAAGTGTCCTGCTAGGTGTACAACATTGCATCCTAGAATTTTTGTAAATGCGGTTTTTCCAAACAATTGCTTTATATTTTTCCTACTTTCACTCTTCTTCATACATGCCTACTCTTTTTCTCTGCCTGTCAAAAGTGTGTTTGTCAAGAGTGACTGCAGATGAGCAATACCTTCATTTTAATTGCTTCTCTCAGTATGACTAGTCTGAAGTGATGTGTTTTTTTTTTTAGTTTTTTTTATGCTGACCTCTTGCTGTAGTGCTCTCCGCCTGTCACACACCACTGCAATCAACTATGTTGCAAATAAAAACATCGCTGTTACATTTTAGCACCCTTAGGCACAGTCTGGAATGGAAAAAGGTTCTACATTAAGGTTGCCCATCTTTATGATAGCATCACAGTGAAGTGGGAAAACATTATGCAGTCTTCATTAACTCACACTCACACAGCACTGAGCCTCTGCAGGTCCTGCTCTGATGAGTGTAGAAAAGTCTTCACCCTGCTTGGCTACTGCTGCAGCCAAAATGTCACTCTCCATTTTTCTCCAGTTATTCGCCCATATGCTACAGGCGGATGGACGTGGGACTGCAGAAAGCTGTGCTCTGATGGGCGCCAAGCACAGTTAAAGGCTTCAACATGAGGCCTGAGCTCTAAAAGTTCAAACGTAACTTTAAGGTGCTCTGTGAAATGTTAACAGTTCACATAATGACCTCAATGGCCCGCCACTGTGATAGAGGAATTTCACTGTATAATTCATAGTGGTTATGCATATTTCATAAGGTTTGTAATGGGAATTGCATTTATAGTTAATATTCAGTTGGCAAATCCCTTGGCGCTGAGGACCTCTATGTGTGGTTTATTCCATCACACACTTGGAGATCTACCCAGAATGTTTTTTCCTCTTTCACAGATACTTCCACACACCTTAAAAGGGTATGTTATGAGTAATACATTTTCATTCTTAATTATTCAAATTATTGTTTCATTCCAATGTGTAATACAGTATATACACATTAATAAGGGTCATTCTATCTCCAGTCCATACATCCTCATTTATATAACCAAACTATTTTAAATCATCTCGTCGTGATACTGCAATGCCATTTCTGCGTGAAACCGCTTTGTCAAGGCCATTCGTATCTTCTTCTAAACAGTGTAAGCAGCACAAAAAGTAGACATTTGTTTAAGCACTTTTGTCACATAACATGATGCAAATTTCCAGGTGCAATGCAATTTGCTGCATTCGAAATTTACAGTGCTAAGGTTGGCTTTATTTATATTCACCAAAATTCTTTGAATATTAGGTTCTTCAAAATAGCCCCACCTACCATTAGGTTCTGGACTACATTCACGTGCAGCAATCTAAAATCTGCAGCACCTCAAGGCAATACTAAAATGTCTTAACTCAGGTGAAATAGTCCAAAACAAGTGTGTTCATTCAGGCACGGAATAGCTTTTCCACTGCTGTTCTCTCTTTGAGAATGGTACAGAGAGTAAGGACAAGCTGAGATAAGAAAATTTAAGAGTACTTTCCAATAACGAGGTTATAAGGCTGGACATTAAGAAGAAGCAGAAGATTTAATATCATTGGGGCTGTATGTCAGCATGCTGTAAGGTTTTTCTGCTTTGTCAGAGCTGTTTGTCCAGATCATATTACTTCTGGATAGCTACAAGATCTGTGGGAATTTCAGAATGGTATCAAAGAGATCACATTTGATGTTTTCAGCCAATGAAATGGACAAAAGAATTGCTATACGTGCAAGGCAAAAACATCAGTCTGACAGGGACCATCACCACCTGCAAAGCTTTCCCCAGGCCATAATTCTAAACATGGACCCTTCTCACTCTCCTGCTGTGATCCGTCGGCCTCTTGGTTTTAACATGTGTATTTGATATCACATAACACAAACGACTACAGTGTTGCACATCTATGCAAGCTGAACATTTCAGCTATGGATGTATGCAAAAGCTGATTTGCAAAAGTCACATTTTATGTTCTTCCTATCCCCTCAATTTATTCAGCAAGTATAATAATAATTGTTCTTATAAAAGTGCAAAAGGGTCAGCAGTAGACATTAATAATAAAAAGAAAAACAACAGAAAATCAATATAGTATGTAATTTTGCCAGGAGTGCCCAAAAACAGTATCAGAAACTTTACACATTAAAAGTTTTCATGTACCACTGATATGGCAACTTGTCACATCATTACATCTACGTACTATTTATAACTGTACTTTAATTATAGATGCAGTAGCAATCCCTGAGGAATCCTTTATTGCAAGGACTGAAAGGTCCTTCAGGGAGCCAAAAGTGGTTTGTTCTTCTATGGCATGTCCCTCTTTTTGGAACTATATTCTGAAGTGTGTATCTACATGTAAAAAGCAAGTGCACCTGCTCATCACTGTACCGCCTCTATTTATATGCAGTCAGGTTAAGTTTAAGGGAATAAAACTGAAATGTTATGCTTTAAGATATTATTGATGCATGTCTCTTTAAGAGCTGAAGGGCTACATTTGTGTATCGCACTAGTATGATGAGCTGCCTTGCAATATATAAATAAAGTGCATATTTTTGCATATATTCCTTACACACAAGTTCACAAACTGAATAATGTCTTTTTGCTTTAGAAATGTATACGAGGATAGACGAGATTGGCATTATTTTGTTTTTCTGAGATGTTCATGGAAATATTTTATTGCATCCAGAAATGTATTAATGTAAAATGTAATTGATATGAGCAACCTTCTGGGTTTCTTTGGGGGGTTCTTTAATGTTGAAGTCTGAATGTATTAAATTGTATAGGAGTGTATAGCTGTTTTCTTTACGTTTTCAGGTAAAAGCCAGTTGGTTTAATTTTTGCTGTATTTCTTTTGAGAAATAGTGAAATGTACAGACACTTTTTACTTTGAGTTTTTTCCTGTCTATATTAATCAATTCATTTTGACTTGATATGTGGATATCAATCAAGGTATAAATAGTTTTTGTGATCTTTTAGATAAATTTAGATGTTTAAATGTTGGCACTGCCAATGATAGCGTGCAGTTCTTTGCATTATATTTTTTGGGTGTTATGCAGATTAAGATGCGGTTTGTGATTCTGATTCGTAGGATCACTGATCGATGCTTGAAATGGTTGCATCGCAGGTAAGCTGATCAATGCAAATGGCTGCTGTCCAGAAGGATAGTGGATGAGAAACCTGGCCTATGGATATGTGAGGCGACCAGTGAGCAGGTGATTAATATTCTGTTTCACAACGACAGATTCCCCAGGAAATCTGTTCTACCTTGGTATCTGTCAGGCTTCCAAATCAAGGAGCATTTATTACAGGGTGAGGCAGTCAATGAGAAGGGAACAGACTAAGAGTGTCAAAGTGGACATATGTTCCACACTCACTGTGTGTTGCATTTGGGTTCAGGCATAAGGTACTGCCGTTTGCCAGCCTTTCCCACACCGTAAACAATGAGTCAGGTAATGATTAGGCAGATGAGCATTTATTCCCTCATTTTCACTAATCGGTGGCTCTAATTTGTGCCTGGACTGTGGCACAGGCTTAGCATTGGCTTTATAAGCTGTACAAATCCATGCGTGTAGGTTTTTGGCTCTTTTAAATGAATGATATTTTTAATGATGTTTGCCATTGGGGAGGAGAAATCACATCGACTAATTCAGGCAACAACACAAACGATGCAGTCAATGACAATGCTTTAAAGGGGTGAAAAACTGCAATTTCCACGCTTGTGTGGCTTTTTGAGACAATTTGCTGAATGTGAATGAAAGCTGATTAACAGGAGCTCATCTGAGAGCCTGTCCATGCTGTGAGCTCTCTGGCTGCTGTATCTAGGCAACCTGAATGATACGTTTCTGTATTATAACAGGCCAGATTAATGAGTGGACTTTAAGAACTCTTTGGAATGCACATGAGCTTGATACGTGTGCTAGGTAACAAGGTAGATGTGAGAGTCCAGGCCTTTTCCCTATAAGTGCGGGAATTGGATTCTAGTGCCACCTGTAACATTAGTCAGGACACCGGGGATAGAAATGACTGTAAATAAATGGATGGATGGATGGATGGATGGATGCATGGATGCATGGATGCATGGATTGATGGATGGATAATAGTTTCTACAGAAATAAACGTATAAATAAAGTAATGCAAAACAGAATAAGCTAGCTAGCCTATCTTAGATTAAAAATAGCATTCTATAGATTTCTCAAAGTTTCTGTACAAATCATTAAAATGTAAGTAGTTATTGAGAGGGGTTTGATGTGAAACACTCTTCTTGAGAAACTTGCTCACAGCAGGGGAATTAGACATCTGAAGAGCTGTATGCCTCTAAAAGCAGCCTCACAGAAAGCAAGTACAAGAAATGTTCACAAATGCACAGCCTGATGTCTAACAGTGCATGATGAAAATTGTTTTTCACATTGATTAGATTTTATTAAATACTGATAAGGTTTTGTAAGACAAAATATCTCCGAAGAAAACTTTACTTTTCCGTATTTAACTCTTATTTACTAATATTACTAAAACTCAGAATTCCTTCTTTGCTGGTTTGGATAGTAAATAAAATGAAATTATTTGAGTTGTAGGCATTGAAAGCCCTGATTCAACCTATTGCGACGAGAATAGAGTCTAAAACATTAATCTATAATGAGTTTCATGTCAAAAAAGTCTAAATACCTTTGTTTAGATTACACTTTTTTGTAAGGTCCCTGGAACTCCACTTTAACTTACGAGCTATTTTTCATATTTATCTAGCATATTTAATCCTCCCTAAATGACTTTTCTTGCACTTTCATGTGAAAAAGGCAAGTACTCAAATGTAAAAAAGAATGTGATAATGTGCTGTTCGGAGTGAACAAATAATTTTTTGACACGGGAACTACATGGAAGGGTGGTGAGTTTACATATTCAAAACAACACATTTGTCACTGAAGGCAACACGTTCTGATCTCTGATTGTTTAGCTTTGCTTTTTCGGCCGTGTTTTGCTCTCTTCTGCATTGTTTTAGATACTTACTACCTTGCTTCACATCTTGTAAAAAAGAGAATCGCGGCCCTCCCTCTTGAGACTGGACAGACCCTGACATGTTGGCTGCGAGCAAGCTGGCAGATGCTGATTGCTGGCCAACAACACTATAGATCAGCAGGATTCAGGAACTCCGCCATCACAGCATGGTCATTTTTAGTGGCTTCCAGCCGCAGATGGCTATGGCAGCTTTGGGATTCAAGCTCAGATGCAGTTGATAACACATAACCTTTATCCACACGTACCTCTGGGACCTGTGGAGGTTTCATTTGTAAAACTGTGATTAATAACCTGTGTTGGTGGTGACAGAACGATGGATAGAGGCTCCAGGCAAACACCCTTTAGAAAATGAGAGGCTTGAATCTCAGCCCAGACGAAAGAGGGGTAGTCTGTGAAAGCCTCAAGCAAGCACCCAGCTGCAGTAAATGAGGGAGTCCTGAATGAGCAGAAGTGCAAACATTGACTCATCACCTACTTTTGCACTTTGACTTCATGTTCTTCAGGGACACTGCCGTGGCCCTTTGTGCAAATACTATATATACACAAGTGTTTCACAAATTAACAATAAACAATAATTAATGGGGGGAGCTACAAATTAGACACATGCGAGGAAAATGATGGGGTGGGGAAAGGGCAAGACATTTTTTTTTTCCATGTAACTGTAGTGGCTCACGATATTTTGCATCGGGCAAGGGCAGGGAAACTTAAAAATAAATGGGTTATGGGCTGTGGATACAGCTCTCAAGTAAATAGTTCTTGAACTCAAAACAGCACTGGAAACTCTAGTAGCATGCACCAGATCATGTGCTGCTTCTGATGTGGAAACCATGGACTGAAACTATAGCCTAGAAGGCTTTAAGGGTTACCATGTCATCATAATAAAATTAATATTCAAACCTCATACTTGAAAATCTTTAGGCTGCAAATAAATTATATTACATCTCAATGTAAGTCCATACCATAGATCTAAACCAGATCCGCTAATCTGTCCTGCCTTTTACGCTGCGCTGTATTTGGTTAGAGCAGGCTGAGAGAAGTTTCAATGGTGTTTTTATGCATATTCCATGGGTGACTATTGACTTCTAGTGTTTTTTTAGCAATGTTAGCCTCACAAACTACACAATTTGGACACCAACTGCTGTCCGTCTGGTGTAAGTGGGAAAACAAACTCGACCCATTACATTGATTTGTCCTAAAAATGTACCAGATGAAACAAACCGAACAATACCCAACATGAAATATGATTCCAAGGATTTACGTGTTGGTATCCACTTCTGTGTGAATGTGAAACCAAGTATAGTGTGTTCTTTTCTTTACCAGCATGAAGCCTGTTTAAAACACCTGGATGAAGGGAATGGGAAAAGACAGAGCGGGAGAACATTTATTCGCTTAGGCTTTACAAGGCAAATTCTTTCCACAGCAGGAGAGCTGACTGACAGTTAAGACTGTGTCAGGTACATAGTCACAGTACCTCCAACACACACACACACACACAGAGCGAGAGAGAGCACATGTGGCCACCAGTGCTGCTGCAGTCACAATTTGTTCCGAGGCAGCACAGGGGTCTACATAAGTGGGGTTGATTGATGTCAACAGTCAATGTGCCCCTTGGAGAGCTTTATGAAATACAAGAGCTATTTTAAATCCTAGCAAGCAAGTCCTCTAATCTCTGGTCGAGTCAAGCTTCAGGGACTGAACTGTTTTTTCCCCTGCTAAGTTAGAAACTCAGCTTTTGCAACCAACCTCAAGCTTGATGCATAAATCTTTTGGTGAGCAAAGTGTGCAAGAAGAACAAGCTGTAAATTTTTCATCATGCCAGAAATACAAAAGGAACAGTGAAGGGCCTGACAGACAGAGACGTTACCATCTAGCAATGATTTATTCGCTGCATTGTGCGATGACAGCTGCAGAGCTGGTCTTTGCAGACCTTTGCAGATAAATGAGGTTCAAGTCAAAGCCGAAGTAACCCTCTGAATACTGCAACGCCCCCCAGAGAGGCCTTCCTGTCAGACCTAAAGGCAAATGACAAGCACCTAGCTCATATCTTTATAAACACTCTCTCCATCACACTCTGTCTAACCCTCCAGAATCAACTGTCTTTTCCCCCCTTTGCTTCTGCTCTTTAGCTTTATGACAACATTTTTATAATATATATATAAATACTTCTCAGAAGTGAGCCTTCTAGGATATGTTATCATTGCTTGGAATTATCAGTCAATAAGCCTAAAGAGCAACTGTTTATTTGTTGTTATGCTGAGGAAAAGTGAGCAGCATGAGACTTTAGGCCAAGGTGTACACAATGACTCAGCACCAGAGATGCTTATGTCTCTAAGTATCACATACCTTACTTGTCATTTAACTCATACTGAGTCAGCATTCTGCATTTTATTACTTAAGTGGAACTAAGAGCTTGAGACTGTTGACATAAAATTAAATTTCATGATTTATTATACATTTTAAAAGTGAAGCAAGGAGTTTATTAGTCATGCTTCAATCCACACCCCCTCCTGGGATACACAGGTCTGATTTGCCATCCTACTGAGTTTCTTTAACACCTTCTGTTCAGGACACTTGGAGACGTCTGAGGGCAATCATGGGCTGACTACTTAAGCTGTGCAAACCCTCAGTGTCATTGTGAAGTTTCTTGTATGCCAGCCTGAGCTTTTCTTCAATTGCTACTTTGATTTGGCATTATTTCTCATTTTCTGGCTCCACGCTGAAAATTTTGACATTTTTGGACAGAGATTTGGACTGTGTTGTTGGGCCTTGTCACAGTCTGTCGTGCCTGTGGTTCTGGTTGGGCTCGACAGATGGCGCTCTGTTCTGACTGAGCACACCTGGGCTCATGGAGACACAGGTGTGCTTCATTGGGGCTGCTATTGAAGCCCCAATGAGTCAGAACAGAGTGCGTTTATCAAGTTTATCATTTCTATTCTCTTTTCTATCCAGTTTCTCCATTACATAACTTCTGATTTGTGAATTCAACAAAAAACAAATAGATTTTAGCTTTACACAGACCAGATTACACAGATCAGATTCACACAGAGATAAAGTTCTACTGCCCAAACCGAAGTAAATAAATGAGATATTCAATATTTTTAGTTTTGCAATTCAGAAAGTTTATATGACTATGATAAACTTGGAGACTAAATATGGTGCATGTCCTTATTTCCATACAAGACAAGAATTTCCAAAAGACTAAAACTTTCAACTGCTTCAAAAACTACAGGCTATACGTTAGCTTGTAAATTTTCTCAGGGGAGAAGGAATGAAAATATAGACATGGCTGGTCCAAAAAGATATAAAACCACGGTGCCACCTGTAAAAAAGGAAATTACCTCAGGACTCCATGTGTATTAAATCCTGTTTGAAATGGATTTATGACAATATTTCTGAATCCTGCCCTTGGAACCTCGCAGCATTACACAGTTTCACTATTCCCTAGACCAACACACCAGATCCTGTTCTTTAAGGGCTCTGTAATCAGTTAACGAGCTGAATCCGACAGAAGACTTGAAAATGTGCAGTGCTCCGGGTTGGATTAAGAAACACAGATCTATGATGCAAGTGGAGCAGCAGTCAAAAAAGCTTTTGAGCCAAAGAAATGTCAAGTTCAAGGCCAACTGCAACAAACAAGAAACCTTTCTTGGATCATTTTCAAGCACGCTATCATAGATCATGAGATGAGACCTTAAAAGAAATCTGTTAATCACACAATGAGACAGCAACCTAAAATGCCTGGCTAATGTCTGATAGAAACTGCTAGAGACATTGCAAAAGGCCAAGATTATTTCTATGATTGATGTAGTATGTAATTTAGTTTAGATGTAAATGATACTATTCCTTCAACAGTTCATATATGGGAAGTTACAAAACAGTCAGAATTAATAGTCTGTTACTTGCTTTTGTGACATCACAAAAGCAAACATTTAGAAACAGGAATGGTTTGAGGAACATGACCATGAACATGAGTTCAAAATGTTGATTTGAGTCTGAAATTAACTATATCTCAATCTGAACAAGCAGCTAGAAACTAGTTAAATTCATGGAGGCCCACCCTCACAATATGACTTAAAGTCTCTACTGCTAAAGTCTTGGTGTCAGATACCACAGCACACTTTCAGAGGTCTTGTGGAGTCCATGCCTTGATCATTCAGGGCTGTCATGACAGCATGAGGGGGACCAACACATTAGACAGGTAGTGTTATGGCTGATAATGACATCCATCTATGCAGGCTACAGTAGTTTAGCTCACCCACCAATGCTTAACAGCCAATCAGTGGTTGTCTACAAACTTCAATCTTAAAAATCTGAGTGTAAAAATGTTATATCCTAAAAGACAGAATGGTCATGAAAAATGTATCATAGCTATCATAAGTATGCTTCATGAAAATTGTCAGCAAACAGTTCTCAGTAGGACCATTTTGTAAATTTTAGTATGCAATTAATGGGTGCAAGCAGTGGAAAAATAAAGGAGAAGAGGAGTAACTCTAGCTGTATTCACTTCTCACTGGATGATCTTTAAAACTCTTCTCATTTCTGGTAGATAAATGTTATTGACACATGAGCAAACATCACTACAAAGTGGAGGAAACCCTTCACCCCTATTTCCCCATGTTTCACTTTGACATTGGATGTAAATTTCCCACAGATCAAGTGAGCACAAAAATAGACTTAGAGTGGCAAAACAAATCACCAGAGAACAATTAGAAGGCTTTTGTAGTTGACTCCTGTTTTTCTAACTCATCTCCTCTTGATTTTTATGCATTCAGTCTCACTTCTCATTTGTCTACATCGCACTCTGCTTCCAAAGAGGACCTTTGGAACCAATAGCACATATGTAATTAACTTACTGCTAACCAGAACAGCATATTAGATAACTTGAGCACATTAAATTAAATCTTTGATGTCGGTTGGTTTGATTAGTACTGTGTCACCTTGTACAAAGGATTGGCGAAAATTATAAAACAAATTATACCATGATTTGCCTTTCCATCCCACCACCCCACCTATCATTTTACCATATTGGGTCTACTGGGAAAACGTGAATCAACCATGCCAGTTGGTTAGATTCTCTTCTCACTGGTTTTGTCCTTAATTTTCTCTTTTTAGAGATAAAAAATAATAATAACATGATTTCTCATATTCAAATGATCTTATTTCCAGTAAAAAAGTTCTATCAAGAACATTACATTTGTAATGCTGGGGTGTTGTATGTAGGACATCAATGCATAGCCAGGGATCAAGGACTTGACTATTTACCATAGTTCCCAGAACAAAACAAAAGGAACTCAAACACCAACATTACACTAAGGCTTAGCCTCTTGGATGACCGATGCTCTGCTCTGACTCACTGGGGCTCAAATAGCCAGACCCCAGTGAAGCACACCTGAGCCCTCATGAGCCCAGGTGTGCTTAGTCAGAGCAGAGCGCCATCTACCGTGAAAACAGTGAAAGATTCTCTAGGGAATCAAAGGTAGTTCTTCTATTGCACGAAGCATAGAACATTTACTAACATCTTTACTTTTATATATGTAGCTGTTACTCCATCAAGGATGATCTAAATCTTTTTAAGTTAGCAAACCTAAGCATTTGAAAGTTTTTGATATTATTGTAAACCCTCAGAGGGGAGTAAGTGTGGAGAATCTTTGTATATATGCTCATAAAGATACTGTCACATTGAACTCCTTGACAAAAGTTCAGATAAAAGGCAAACAGAAAACAAATCAGAGGGCAACACCCAAAGCATCACAATGTCATCCCAAAGATCCTGAGCCAAGCAGGATCATTAGGGGTTTCTGCAGCCAGTCATCTTGAAAACAATCAGATGAATACCCCATCTGAGTCAAAATATTCATTTAGGGTATGTGTGACAACAGTGTGGAGCAGTGTTCAAACTGTGCAAGCAATCTTACATTTTATTCCTCTTGGCTTCTGCTCTGTGCGTGCTATGACCCTGCCGCCCTTGCATTGGGACAGAGGCTTTGTACAATTTTTGAAACATGGCTGCACAAGCGTAAAACTGTATGAACCAGCACATAAGCAATTTGCACTTGGATACTGACGTGTGAAAATAAAATCACCAAAGAGTTATTTGGGGTCAGTGTTTGAGCAATGTTTGAAACTCTTTGCACTGGTTAGAGTTTAAAAGGAAACTTAATGGCTTTGATTGATTTCGAACTGCCTCATTTACTGGATAAGTAGAGTTTTTAAATGAATGGTTCACCAAAGAATCTGATTTATACCCTTATCTCCTTACCCCAGGCATTAACAACTGCAAAAGATGTTTGCTGTTTGAAGTTTGTTTCTTTAGTTTTCTATAAAGAATTGAGGAAATTAGACTTCTTCTTAGTGAAACAGCCCTTTTAAACACAGGTCCAAACACATTGGTTCATGAAGTGCTGATATACACCCATAAGGAATCTTCTCACTTATTCCTTTTCATGGCCATTTGTCCTAATTAGGTTCACGGGGGGTCTATCCCAGCTCTCAAAGGGCGAAAGACACAAGGAGAACATACAAACTCCACACAGATAGGACCCAGAACAACCCGTCTGGGAATCAAACACCCACAACCTTTTCTCTGTGAGGAGACAGCGCTACCCACTGTGCCACCTATAAGGAATCTAGAAATCAGTAAATCAGTAAAACCAGCTTGATCTAAAGACCTGTTTATATGCCAGACCCATTCTGCACTCATTCATCATTCAACATGCTCAACATCTGTTCTTGCCCTTGGAAGCTACTGCTATTTACTTTTCACTTATTGAAACGACCAGATTTTCTTTTGAAAATGTGGATTCACGGTTTACAGTCTACATCAGTCTTTGCACAAGAGAATGTGCTTCACTACAATTGGCTGAAATCTGAAGAAAAATTATTGTGTGTTTCTCATGGCAACCTTGGATTAACATTCAGTTTCAACATCAGAAGTACAGCCTCAAACATGTGGATACATAAAATAAACTGAATTTGAACTTATTACCTAGCTGGTTTAAATTACATTTAAAAGTATTTACATTTATACTATAATTTATACTACAAAATAATAAAATAATAAACCTGTTACTAAGAGACTAAGAGTTTTTCCTTTTTTTTTTGTATGGGTTTGATTGTCACAGTTTGGTCTGGATAAAAGCGTCTGTCTCAAGGACATATCTGTCCAAGGTGACATGCAATAAATGAATGAGTGCAACTGCAAAGTTAATGGATGTTAATTCACCACACAACTAGAAATTGTGATGTTTAACCCCTGGAGCTGGAGAGGCCTAAATCTGGACCTGTATGGTAGCTCCACACTTTTTATACCCACATAGTTTACACATTAGTTATACAGTTTACACATATTTATAGCTCCAGAAAACTCAGTAAAAAAAAATCCACAGCACAAGAGACTGAGTAAGTTTGTCCAAAGAGAATGTAAAGAAGTACAGCGAATGGCAAAAAACTGCAATGCATTTTTTTAAGCAGCAGCATTCTCTTGTTGAGTGCACTGCAGGCATTCATGGTTTCTTTAGTGTGGAATGTGGATACTACGCCTCAAATACAAATCAGGTTGAAACAGCCGGGGGAATTTGGACTGAGACAGTGGCCTCAGACGAAGGCGGCGGAATGGAGAGACACCCAGACTGTCCAGCACGGCTCAGAGGTCAGGGGTACATTGATGAAATGTGTGAATCTGGGGTTCAGCTAATGCAGTTACAGTCTTGATTCACTGTGGCTGTCCAGGGACCTGTAACCTTGGACTGGTTTGTGTAAGAATTTGTATTTGAGGCGTGGTTTCGAAGACTGCATTACACTGGGGGCTACACCTACAGGTCCCTACACTGTGAAAATGTGTGTGTGTGTGTGTGTGTGTGTGTGTGTGTGTGTGTGTGTGTGTGTGTGTGTGTGTGTACGTGTAGCTGTGTGCTTCAGTATAATAATAAGTGTTGTTGTTTTGTAAGTTTTCTTGCATTAATGCATAACCGACCCAGAATTTTACTTCAAGTATGACAAATTGTCAGCATCAAATATTCACTACAGCTTGTTCATTTTAATAACATGATTAGAGAGTTTTTACATTCTATGACAGTGAGTCATCCCGTCTGACCAAGATTTCATGACTACCAAAGGGGCCAATTTTTGAATAACTAGGGCCATCTAGTGTTGTCTACTGACACTCTCACCAAACTTCCTTTAAGTTGTTACCGCCGTGGTTTACGTGCTACTATTTATGAGGCAGGAAAATTAACCTGCACTTGTAGGCTACATGACCAAAAACACTATAAGGGTTACCAACTGGATATGTTGCTATGCATCATCTTTTTCAGTCAGATGGAAGACCAATACAGGAGCATATGTCGGCAGTATTATTTGAGTGGCTTGCTGGAATGCATGATGAAGTGTGTATTGCTGGAGGTGTTTTTAACACTGTGTACAATATGTGAGTATATGAGGTAGAAGCAATGTGTTAATTGGCAAAAATGCCCAGAAGCCTCTGAGTCAGGGATGTAGATGAGATCATTTGGGGGGCTTAAACTGTCACAGGCCAAAAGATGACTCATCTCAATAGTGACACAGAAGCTGAACCTGAAAATGAGCTGATTGCATTCAGCCAGGGAACCAAAGAGCACTGAGTTTAAAACAGACAGGGTGAAAACTGTTTTGCATCTGTGCGAAAAGACCAAAAAATGCGCTTGACAGGTGTGAATGAAAGAAGCTGTGCGCAGACAGCTGTGAAAGCAGGTGTTTTTACTCCGTTTTGCATGGTACTGTCATTTACATTAATAACGTGGAGATCAGAGGAATCCTCTTAAGTCCAGTTCTGTATTGTATATTTTTTTAAATATTTATTTTTCTAGTGCATTTTTTAATTACAGTATATGGTAAATTTATAATAACTAATCATTAAAAGTATAAATGATAATAAATATATTTATTATATTATAATGGATGCTGGAACAACAGCCTTACTTAAAGGTTTTAAGGAAAAGTAGGCTAACAAAACAACTGATGTACCACTAAGAGAGAGCAGAGAAATCTGTATGAAACAATTCAGCAATGGTATTTAAGCTACACTGTTAATGGCAAATGGCAGTTGGCAGAAAAAGAAAAAGTTTTCTTGTTTGATACAGATAGCTAGAACTTATTTTAATGAGGATTTAATGAGGAGTATTCGGTTTATTCAGTTTTGGTAGAATTATTGGTTACTGTAGGACAGATTAGTACATTAGTAGTTCTGTGTCAACGGGAAAATAATATTGCTTGGGAAGTATAGTAAACTGTTCATTATCAAAGTAAAGGTGAGTGGTTATTAGCTAATGTTAGTTAACTGTCAGGTTCAAAGCCTGGAACAGACAAACGGTAAATAGAAGACAAACAGGACAAGGCTAAACTATGGCGTTACAAAAATCAGCTTTTAAGTTTCAGACTGATAAATAACCTTCCCTTTAACTATGTAACTCATGAACCCCTGAGCTAACTTACTGTAAGTCATAAATGTGGCTCTGCCCTAAACTCCATACAAACACATTAAACAGTGTGTGAAAATGATACACAACCATTGGTTATGTGTACAGTAATGAAGAATTTAAAGTGTACAAATGTTTTCATTTGGGACACAGCCCATAACTTGCCAAGGCCACTTTGTCAGTCCAGAACTGTGCGGTAAAGATGCATAAAATTACAATCATTAAAATGCCTAAGCTCAACAAATAAGAATTCAATCGAATAATAGAATAGAATAACCTTCACTTTCATTTTCACTTTCATAGTCTTGCATGCTCAAAAAAGTTGATATTATGGTAATTTATTAAAATGCTTTTGCTGATAAAATGGAAAAATGACTATGGACATACAGGCAGATTTTATTTTAAAAATTGTGTGTGTGTGTGTGTGTGTGTGTGTGTGTGTTAAACAGGAAAACACTGCTAAACTGTATCACGTTAGTGTTTTTTTTTTTTTGCAGCAACGTTAGTCTGTACTGTTGACATTTGTTTATGCTTCAGAAGATTACAATTCACTTCAGGAATCATTCAGTACAGATTCAGAGACAAGTCTGTGCATTACCTCCCTCACTGATGCCCCAAATAATGTTCTGCATGGAACATTGTAAATACAAGTGGATAATTCAGTTATAATAAAGTTTATTATAACAAATAGAAAAAAAAATTGTACCATACTACACAAAACAGTTTAGCAAAAATGTACAAACTGACTTTGTGGCCAAGAGCAAGCAACAAAGAAACTACTGAAGACACACAACATTATTGGTCATATGGGATTAACATAAAAAAATCCAATTTAGACAATGTTAGATAATCTATTCAAAATTTCACTATTTCTGACCAATTAGAACCACTTGTTCTTAATGTTGTATATGTAGTTGTGGTTAAACTAAAATTAAATAGTGCATGTATGCACTTGGGACAGTCAACCGAGAGAAAAAAAAAAACCGTTTAATATTTTTAATGGCATTTGACGGTTGTAAGCCTTAATGTATAAGAAAATTTGCTTATGCCATTATACATATGTTGTACGCTTCAACAGGCAGATGTTGTGGATATTTTTAACATCCTTTTTTAACGTCTTTCAAAAAAAGGGAATGTTTAACATTGACCAAACATCTCTGTTGCTCCTGTGTTCTGTAGCATTAATGCCTTTAGCAAATCCCTGACTGGTGAGTTAAGGCTCACAGTCTCTATGCTTTACTATGGGTTAAACCATGATGAAACTGTGTGGTCCTCTTTGGAAGTGACAAAGCCCAAAATAGAGTTTCCAGTCCACAAACCAGCCGCAATCAGGCCAAACGAAACGTTTGAGCTAGTGCAGGCTGGAGCTGTCAGCTGGTTTTGAAGCACAAACATCAGCAGCACCACTGTTCCCTACAGGATTGAAGGAAAATATTGGTCAGTAAATCTGGACATAACACTTCCAAGGGGAATTCTGCAGATTTTTCTGTGATTAATCATATTTATCTAATAATACCTATTTACTATAAATTATTTGGAATCTGTTTTAAACCATATAACAATTATCACATAGGCAGTTTTCCAAAAATATTTGTGTAAAATCTAGTATTTCTCTAAAAACATTCTGGAGAGCCACCTGTTCCAATATACCCATGAAATCTACTAATCAATAGATTAGCTGAACTCTATCCTTCTTAGCTGAAAAATAAACAAGCGGTGCTGCCCCTCTAGGATCACTTTAGAAACAAGTGAAAGTGACTACCCTTGTCATTGTGAAACGCAGCACTGCACATCACAACCTCTGCGCTTCACCCATACACACACATGCAACAGGGGACAGCTATTGAAAGCACCCAGGGAGCAGTGACAGGGACGGTACTTTGCTCAAGGGTACCTCAGGGCAACCTACTGTTGAGGGAATCAAACCCACAATCTTCCCATCCGGGGCAACTCACTAACCACTAGGGAGGGAGGCAGCGGTGGCCTAGTGGTTAGCGAGTTGGCCACAGGATCGGAAGCCTGTGGGTACAAACCCCTCACCAATTTGGTTGCCCTGAGGTACCCTTGAGCAAGGTACCGTCCCTGTCGCTGCCCCCTGCTGCACAGTGTTTGCATGGGTTAAATGCAGAGGTCCAATTTTGTTGTGGTTCAATGTGTGCTGTGCTGTGACCTCGCAATGACAAGAATATTCACTTTTTCACTTTCATATTGTGATTCCAAAGAAAAAGCCTTTTTCATTTTTAATGTATTGTTGAGGAAAAGTTCTACAGGCTTCCTGAAAGCTTTTGGCTCTGAATTCAATCCCATTTTTGTTTGTTAAGCTTCACAGTGACCTACATATAAAGCATTCAAGCAGAATGAAGCCCCAAAGCCATCAACTCTAATCAATTGGATCAATATGCAACTCGAATCAATTGGATCAATATGCAAGAAATACAATTTCTTACATTTTGAAAAACACAAAACAGTAATTTTAGACCAGAAAGATGATTCTCCACTAAAAATAGAAACGAGGGATGACTCAAGACTTTTGCACAGTACTGTGAGGATGTTAATTACCACAGCACGGCAGCTGAAGACAGGTGTCCTGGTTGTGTCCAACTGGCTCTGGATAGTGGATGACACAAAGCTGTCACCAACAATCATGGCTCCAAAGGCCCGGGTGAGGAGCAGCTGAGGATTCTCTTCAGTCATTCTTCCAGTCATCTGCATTAGTAGGGTTTATTTATTCCTTTTTATAACCGCTGTTCTAAAAATGCAAATACAGGTCCTGATAAATGTTTTGGAGCTGTGCCTTAACTTTTTGCTCTTAAAGAACCTTGCGATCAATGCCTAATTAAAAAAATCTTTTATGCAAATGAGATGTGTGGGCCTTGTCTCTTTTCAATTTTTCTATAAAATAATATACATAAAGCTTATACATAAAGGATGTATTTTTTTAACTGTTGTACAGATAATAATATGCCATAATAATAAATACATGAACATTTACACAGGGAGTATCTACATTTTAAATAACTTTAAATAACATTTTTAAAATATCACCATGAGGTGTAAGAAAAACATACCCCTGGGCTAAGCAGCCATTCTGGACACATCAGAAATAAGACACCGAAAATTAAAGCAGCAAAGGAGTCCATTTGTAGGAAAAACCTCTGCGGCTTCGTGAAAATGGCTACTCGTTTCGGAGATCCTTCCAAAAGACTGTGACCTAAAGCCAGAACAATCAAACTGCTTACTACAAATAATGACAGCAACATTATGTCCAAGCCAGCAAGCTGAAAAGAGAAAATCACAAGATATTAGGCTACTTTTGAGTGCTGTGTATCAAATTAATATTGTATTATTGCACCAGTTTTCATTGGTTTTGATGTTAAGAATTTGACATTACTCAAACAAAGCATGTAAACACGTTTCTTCAGTACCCAAGGCCAATGTTTTGCTTACTTGCTCCTGTCCTCTGATTGTACACCTTTCACAACATGCGCCCAGCAGTGCAAGAAAAGCCTGTGTACAAGAGGAATCGATTTAAAATATGTTCTGGGGAGCTGACTGCAATGCGTATGTTGCTTTATTTATTTATTTAAGAAAAAAGAAAGCTAAAGCATCTCAAAATCTGTGTGCCTTTCACTGTTGCTCTCTATGCACCATTCACTCGTACTTTTCTTTTTTCTGGTCTACACTTGGAAGACACTGCCTGTGTTATTGCTGCAGACTGGAATTAATGAATCTGTTTTCATGTTTACATCTGATTTAAGGAAAATTTCAATTTCACTTTTCATAGATCACATTTTTCCAAACTATATACTAATAAACCATTTCATCTGCATTTAGACTATACTTACTGTAAAATTAAGAGACAGTCACTGTAAAATTAAAATATGCTGCTTGGTAACTGTGCAGTTAGATTATAGTTGCCATACAATTAGGCTACAATTCCCATACAGTCAGGCTAAGTTCACTTTACACTACAGTGTCTGTACAATGAAGTTACAGTTATTGTACAATTAGACTATAGTTGTTGTACAATTACGCAACATTCACTACAGTTTAGCTTCATCTGCTGCACAATCAGGCTGCAGTGAGTGTACAATCAGTTTAACTATTCATATTCCTCATAGTTCATGAACACTTTGACTACATGTACAATACAGGTTGGACTATTTCGCTATACAAGATGACAAAACTTGCTCACCACAATCCGAGAGATGGAATGGGCAAACAAAGCAGTTGAAGTGTTGCTTTTGAAGAGCAAGAATTTTACATTACTTGCAAACCACACACAAGCCAGTGAGTGCGTCAATCCAGACAGAGCAGTGGGAAACCGGCCCTGTATAACAGTTAACATTTGTTATTATTATACTGCACTTTTGGGAAAGCTGTAAAACTCCTATTCAGATGTCAAATGTAATTCTGGAATTGGAATAAATAATAAATAGAAAATAATTACAAGAGCCCACCTCTGGTGAAACTATGTTCCGCTGCATTATCCGAAAAGCAGTAATGAGCAGCAGGCCAGCAGTAAGTTCAGCAGAAATAACTTGACTATCCTGCGTTTTCTGTCCTCTTGCTGACATGATGGCTTGTTCGTTGCGTGTGTTCGTGCTGTCTACACTCTGAGAGGCAGCATTTGTAGTCTGGAAAAGCTTACAAAAGCCCTGGTGCGTAAGCATGACCTTTACACAACTCATTATAAAACCCCATGTGCAGAAGCAGACGGGTCCAGGCTGCTATTGAAGAACCAAAAACTAGCGCCTTTTCTTTCTTTTCAACATTACAGGCTGCCTGTTAATGAGTTTTGTGTATAATGCAACAAGCATGTCATGTAGGCTTCTGCTGTATATATTAAATCAGTTTAGGGTAGGGTTTGTATGTTGTGTTTGCACATTTCATAAGAGTAATGATATAATGCTTATTTATTAATACATAACAGCAATATTATTACTTTTCATATGAATTTATAAAGCTCCATAAAATACAGGCTTTAAAATATTATATAATTTATAACCCAAACCTGAGCCTGTATTTAAGGTTCTAAAGGAAAACAAACCAAAAAGCAGTAAAATGTCACGCTTAAGCTGTTAAAGTTAAAATTAAATGTGTTGGGAATGAGCTTTGAACAGCATCTGTGGGTGGAAACAGTAGTGTCGTGTAACACTTTATATGGTACTTAAGTCAACAAATGTTTTAAATATGCTTTTGAAATCACTTTTACAGGGCAGTCCCTGGAATGTTCCCACCAAGCTTTTTGGTCTCCAGTGAAATCAGAGCTTGTGCCTATCGAACCAAGCCAAACATCAAGAAGTCCAATGAGCTTAACATTCCACACCTACCACCACTGGGTAATAATAATTTCCTAATATTAAGGTTTCTTTTATTGAAACATGTTTTTGAATTTTATTAGTATTATCATCACATTGTGAACCTCTTAAATAAAGAGATAAATAAAGTGATAAACAATCACTTAAGAACAGAACAGAGAAATGTCAGCCTTGCTGACACCTAATTGCATTTCTGATAATCACACATGCCTGACACTGTGACTATATAAAGTATTCATCTGTACTCATATGATCCAATCTGAAACAACACCCATCATTTCTATAACAGCAGTATTACTAATAGCTCAACAGTCCAACAGCTACTCCTTTACATCAAGTCTAAATGTTTCAAAAACATTAGGCATCTTGAACACCATTATTCCTTTCCTTTTAGAGGATCACAAATTACATGTTTTTGTCAACAAGGAAAAGTTGTTAAATGACATTAAAGTAACACATATATATATATATATATATATATATATATATATATATATATATATATATATATATTTAACAATTATATAGCTTATATATATATATATATATATATATATAGCTTTTATTGCTTTTTTTCAGTTTCTGTTGGTTCAATCAGCAGGATATTTTTGCACACAACAGTTTTCAAGATTCAGTTTTGCGGGGGAATTAACATTTCCACTCATCCTGCCAATATAAGCACACAGATTTATAAAAAGCCATCCATAAAACTGAATTCCAAAAAACAGTTTCCAACTGAATTTTTTGGAGTTGGCAATTTTTCAGTTTCTATCAATTCTGAACCTATATTTTAGGGATATTAGGCAAGCTGATTGTACAATGACTGTAATTTCTAGTTTCTTGGAATGTCTGGGCCTATCTTAAAGGAGAGTAAGACTCGAAAGTGTGTTTCTTGCCTCATGAAGAGTTTATAATAGGAGGGTTTTAACCACTTTTGGGTAAAAAGAATGTGCTTTTGATGATTCAGCAAGCACATTTCTGAACTCTCTAAATCTGATTTAACAAAACCTGTGAAAGAAAGAAAAAAAGAAAGAAAGAAAGGACGACAGACAGACAGACAGACAGAAAGAAAGAAAGAAAGAAAGAAAGAAAGAAAGAAAGATCTTACACCAGCTAATCTGTTCTCTGAAACATGGCTGTGAAGATTGGGCAATAATCCAAAAAAGAAACTAAAACAAACATCATTGTTCCCTTTCTGAGTATGAACTAATCTCTTCCTAATCAATCTCATGGTGACCTTTTAAGGTCAACACAACAGATTTCTCAAACTCTCTTTTCTTTTGTTTAATTTCACATGCAGTACTTGAGGTCTGGAAAACAGGAACGCAATTTAAATGATAATCAAAATAGTATTGTTTTCTATAAAACAAATAAACAGGTCAATAAAAATAAAGGATGAGAACTAAATTATTAAATATTTGAATTAAATTGACTAATGATTCCACTAGTGTTGGTGTTAGCAGTGACTAGCAAAAAAAAAACAAAAAAAAAAAACATCTCATTAATAGCAGCTTCAGACAAACAGCACAAAATTCTTAAAATTGATGAGCAGCCTTATCATATTGTCCATGGATGATCACTATCTTGTGCAAGTTGGGTTTTGTTTTGCTAGTGTGGCCCAAAAGCCAAAAGAAACCAAAAAACTATACAGATAATCACAAGAAGCCATTTGTCTCAAATTGCATGTTATTTCCTTACATAATATTTACACAGCACTGAATGAAGACCCTTACACCATTATTAACACCATTATTAATAGTTACATATTTACAACAGAGATCAAAAAATATAAAAAAATAAAAAACTAAACAAATGGTTGAAAACATTGTACTTAATGTTAATCTGTTTATTTCCATATATATATATATATATATATATATATATATATATATATATATATATGTATATATGGAAGGAACCAATTGTTTATATTTTGTTTTTTTTTATATTTTTTGATGTTTTGATATTTTTATATAAATATGTGTGTGTGTGTGTGTGTGTGTGTGTGTGTGTGTGTGTGTGTGTGTGTGTGTGTACGTTAACTGTCAAGAATGGTAAAGGAGCGCCCAGTTTTAAAATAGTTCTCAATTTCCTCCAACGTTCGCCCTTTTGTCTCAGGCACACACACAGCTGTGAATATAATGTTCACCACACAGACTACACAGAAGAACAGGAAAGGGGCGAACAGTCCATATGCATCCTGGGAGACGAAGAAAAAAGAGAAAAGGGTAAAAATGGATGAGAATGAGAACTTAGGAAATAAAAGAAAACCCAGATTGTGATGAATTATGTAATGTGTCTTAAACCACTGGACTGTCTAAATTTGCAGATGATGTACTGGGAGTAGTCAGAAGTTGCAAAACTCAAGCAAATTTGAGAAACTTCCATTATTGCGTCATCACAGATGGTGCTTATGGCTCACCACACTAAGGTTTTCTGACCTTTTTATGGTTCTCAAAAAATTATATTAGCAATATTATTGCTGTCATGATTACTTATTTGGACAACAGATTCTCAGTTAGTCTTAAAAAATCTCATAACATATTGTCATTAGGACAGCCATTTTGGTTCCATATGGTTTCATATTAGTTTTTAATTTTTTTTATAAAGTTTGTGCAGTGGTGGCCTAGTGGTTAGGGCGTTGGCCACATGATCGGAGGATTGGGGGTTCAAACCCCTTCCCAATGGGTTGTCCTGAGGTACCCTTGAGCAGGGTGCCGTCCCCGTCCCGCTCCTCCCTGCGATGGGCTGGCGACCTGTCCAGGGTGCATCCCCCGTCCTCGCCCTGTGTGCGCTGGGTTGGACGCCAGCACCCCCCCGCGACCCCGTTTGGGACAAGCGGCAGATAATGGATAATGGATATAAAGTTTGTTTTAAAGGTGTCCCTGTTTATTTTTGCACACATTTTTTAAAGTCTGTATTTTCATAAAATCTTTCTTGCTTGGACTTTTTTCAGAACTGATTACCCATCAGAATAACATCAACATAAGCTCCAGCATAATTCAGCTGAGAACGAAAGTGTGGAACTTACCACTGCATGCATGAAGAGCTGCGTCAGTGCAAAAGCAGTGACCCAGCTGACCACCACACATAGACCAGACGCCACACCACGTGCTGCCAGCGGCAAGATCTCTGACATTAGCAACCAGGTGATTGGACCCCAACCCATTGCATAACCTGTTCAGAAGAAGCATAATATATATACATCCAAGAAAAAAATCTATATATTCACTGCTTTAACACATATCTCCATCATATTATAATGAAAAGCAACCAGGAGGGCCAAAACATGCCATTTGATCGGAACACATTTACATTTACGGCATTTAGCAGACATGTAAATGTAAATGTAATGTGAATGTAATATAAAAGCCTCAGCAGATTTATAACTACAGGATGCTCTCACTTTGTTTTAATGTTGTGCTGATTATGTACTGCTGTAAAAGGAAATGTTCCGTTAAGGTTCAGTTACACAAAACAGAACACGAAAATCAAATTCATTGTGAGAGTGAAACTGTTTGATTCAGCGACATGAAAGCTGGCTGCTTTCATAATGATTAGCCCTGGTTAAAAAACGGTACTTATATAGAAAGTGCAACAAGTGAATGTTGCTGACAGTTTTAGTAACAATACATCAAAGAACAACAACCACGGATTCACAAGCATTTAGAAAACTTGTTATGAATATATACAGTTCAAGGATTTGATGTTGCCTCTAACCTGAGTCATGCATGAAATAATCAAGGCAGGTGGAAAAAAAATAGAAAGCTGAGAATGGCCACTCTACACTGATCTGAAGTAATAAAACATTTTATATTTACAACATTTATGAGACCGTCTTATCCAGAGCAACATACATTGCCTTATGACAGGGAAAGGCTCACTGGAGGGAGGTAAGGGCTATTTGGGTGTAAGGGCTTTGCTCAGGGCCTTAAATTGTGCTGTGTTGGAGAAATTATACACAACCGTATGAGCATTCTACCCCTAGGCTACCACCATCCTGGGAGAAATTGATTTTAAATTATTGAGCCTTTAAACGTTCATTTTAAGAGTAGCTCTTAGAAATTTAAAGTTTCTGCAGTCCTATCGCAGAATCTATACTTAGTTGCTAGTAATGAACTCCAGCTGCATTATATTTACATTTTGTACCAATACTTTTTCTTTTTTTCTTTGACAGGAAAACCAATTGAAAGTGGTACAACAAACAGGGAAATTGAACACTCACCAAATATAATAACCATGGTGCTAATGAGAGGAATAAGTGTGACTGGGTTTGAGACACCCCCCATCACTACTCCATGTCCCTCTAATAGCTGACCAGTCATTTCGGTAGTGAGGTTCTTGCCATTAGATACTGGTGAATGTGTGTACATGGTCATTGTAAGCATTGCCAGATACATCAGGAACCCTGGAGAGAGAAATGTGCAGGCTGTTTGGGGGTTCTATTATAAACATTCTACGGAAGTGTTCAATTATAATCATTACAGTTCCATTATTACTGTTATTGTAAGTACAGAAATCTTAAGCTAGTCCACATAATGCATGCTTTTATAAATGTAAGGTCAAAAGCAGCAAAAGCTGCTGCACAGTGCAAACCTGACATGTAGAGCAAAGCTTTCCTGCCAGCTTTATCCATTAAACTGGCTGCAATGATAACAGACAGCAGTCTCACAGCCCCAACCAGTGCTGCATCATACTTGGGTTCCTGTATACAGAGGAAATGCAAGTAGATCAAGCATCAGACATGCGCTATGACAGGGGTGCCCCAAGCCAGCCCTGGGGGCCTTGTACCATAGTTTGGTAGCTCCCCTCCTTAAACACACCAACCCTACGGGACCAGAGATGGGCACAGAAACACAGTCTTTATATTTGTTTTCTGCATTGCCAGGTTGATTATCATTAGCATTATTTAAATACATTTAAATATCTTTAGAAAACACAGAAACGCAAACTCCAGGCCCAGTTTACAGAGAAGCCAACTGACAGTTGCTGAATACATTAATGCAAAATAACTGTGTAGAATCTAATAAATTGTTTTTTGACAGGTGTTTGTAAGCTAAGCTGTTAATCACTAAAATTGTTTTTCAGAGACAGGACTAGGTTTCCAGAGGGAAGAATCTGTTGTAATTCATAAGTAGCATTGTGGTCTGAGAGGAGTTTTCACAGGCCCCTGCCTGATTACCATGCAAATCAGAAAATCTAATGAAAAGAAAATGAAACCAAAACAAATTGCACCACAAATTAAATTGACATAAAGCTTCATTATAACATATATAATGTAACAACACGTATAGAATTACATTTTGCATTCAAGGTTTTTCTTCCCGGAATTCAGCTACATGTCCAGTGGTTTCAAAGGAGCTTTCAGCTATTTTCTGTTCTGTATCAAACTAATATGTAAAAACTACTGTCTGTACTGTCTCTATTCCAGAGATTAGACATCAGAGTACGGGGTCCAAATTTAGACGAAGGAATGCAAACAGGTGGGGCTAGGGCTAGTCTGTAAAGCTCCTAACATAGTATCTGTAAAGTTCAGTGTCACATCATTTGAAGTTTATTTGATATGCAGACATGACTCACCAGTGAAATGGCTGTTTTGTGAAAGATAGGCTCCAGATAAACTAAGATGGGTGTTATCCCTGTCATCTGCTGCAGGAACCTCATAAATGCAGAGATCAGAATTGGCTTGTAGTAGAATGGGCTCTTGAGATCGGACCACTGTACACCAGCCTGTTGAAAAGGTTATTCAAGAGTAAAAACTGTTTCTCTCCTGATACTCTCTAGCTATCTGTTTACAGGAACAATTTGTCTTTGTATTTGTATATCAGTTCCCCAAATGATGACATATTCTTTGTTTATGTAGTTTCCCCTGGAACATTGCAGCTTGTGTTTACCTGGGAATTGATACTGCGCTCAATTTTACTGAGCTCAGTCATGTAGTCTGCATTAGATCCTCTGAGCTTTTTCAGGGCCCTGCAGGCTTCGTCCCGTTTGCCTTGGGTGATGAGGTAACGTGGGGAGTTTGGCATAAAGCAAAGGAGGATTAACATAAGCAGAACAGGAACTTCCCCAGCCACAGTTAGCCACCGCCATGGCAGAACTAGGCCTGTAGAGCAAGAGAGGAATTGTAGGAAATTGTGAAGTGAAAATGACTATTTGTCATTGTGAAACACAGAACAGCACTCAGTGAACCACAATGTAATGCATTCTCTGCATTTAACCCATAGAGACTCTTGCAGCAGGGGCAACCATGTCCAATGCCCGGGGAGCAGTGATGGGGATGATACCTTGCTAAAGGGTAGCTAAGGGCAGCCTACTGGTCCAGGATTTGAACCCACAACCTTCTGCTCCTGGTTCCTAGTCCCAAACCACTAGGACACTGCTAACTCATTGCTCTAGTTCTGCAAGTGGGAGAACTTCCTTAAACATTTCACTTTTAAAGAAAACAGGTGGGGGGACAGGTGATATGTCTCTTCCATTACATTTTGCACACCACTGATAGTCCTTTGCTTCTAAGATAAAAGTGAGTGGCTGTGTGAATGAAGATGCAGTGTGCACACCCTAATGTGAAAAACAACATCTCTGGATGTGTGCAGCTGTGCTCAACTAGCCCTTTGCTTTTTAATTTATAAAATTAGGTGACTATCATCTCTCTGAAATACAAAATGTTCACATTTGGAGTGATGATTTGTTATCATCACACATAATCATCACAAATATTTTCAGTATTAATGTATTAAAATTAAAGCCAGACAAAGATAACTCTGCAGCTCTGTGTCTTTCTGTCACTTTAGCCGATTTCACCTTTTTATTATCATTATTATTTTGGTGAAGAACAATGGAACAAAGTGCAACAATGCAGTGTTAAAATATTTGTCCAAAGTACATACCATTATTCCAATTAATAATATAGTTTGGAGTGGAAGTGAAAGGAGAAGTGAAACGGACTATTTGTCATTGTGAATACATAGCAAAGCACAAAGTGAACCAAAACTAAACGCTTTAATCCTTTTAATCATAAATACCTTGATGGAACAGTGGGCACCTGTGTTTAAAACCAAGGAGCAGTGTTAGGGACGGTAACTTGCTCAAGGTTCCCTCTGATGATCCTGACCATAAGGCCACTGCTGCGTCTGTTTTAGTTTATTTATTAATATCCAAAATCATTAGATATGTAACACTACAGTAATTCTTACTCTAAGTGAAACTGGTATGGCGGTATGAATTATGGCTAACGTACTTGTTCATTTAACAACCTCCACACACATCCCCCCCCAAGCCACCCTCCCCCCAACCAATTTGCACTTCTGGCTTAAACATTCTCATAAGATGCCATTGTATTATTTTAAGCACATTTGCCAGAAGTTCACTTCATAGGACCTTACTTTGCCACTGAGGCATTCAGTCTATAAGCTGCTTTTTC
Source organism: Hepsetus odoe (assembly GCA_017165825.1). Lineage (NCBI taxonomy): Eukaryota > Metazoa > Chordata > Actinopteri > Characiformes > Hepsetidae > Hepsetus > Hepsetus odoe. The sequence goes on along the minus strand of CM029373.1, from coordinate 18,015,336 downwards.
ACAACGTCACACATCCATCTGATGCTATGATTGCAGCACCTATCATTCATTTTCTGTTCTTGTGCATACAACATAAGTTGTATAGTGTAGCTTTTTAGTGTGCTGTTTATTTCCACTGACGTTCCTCCAAATCTCTGAATATCTCATTTATGGCATAGTGCTAAAGGAGCTTTATCCCATGTACTGGAGTGATAGCTTCTGAACGTGTTTGAGTATCTCTTAAAACCAAACTGAGTCTGAAAATTGGCTCTGAAAAGAATATAAAAGGTGTGCCTCTTACTAAGAGCATAGAGTGCCAGACTTCCAAAGACAGCTGTGATCTGAGGGCAAGATCCAAGAGCTCCTCTGACACCTGGATGTGAAATCTCTGACACATAGACCTGCAACATTTAAATGTCATTAATTGATACCATGTAAAAAAAAATTGCTTTAAAAAAATATGGTGCTAATAAAAGAACAAGGACTTTTCAGTCTCTGTAGGTCTTTGGTATGACATAGGCAGCTCTTTAAAGAATTACCTAATTAAATTATTTATATGGCATCACACAGTCATGACTCCTAGAATGTGTCAAACAGCAGCTAAAACAAAAATAGTAAACCTGCACAGAGCAGAAAATGAGTGTAAAAGATTACAGGGAAAGAAGTTACTATAATACTTCACTGAGACTTGGAATTGTGGAATGTATCAAATATCATTATGTTTTCCATTACTGGAAAAAGGATAATTGCCTTTAAATAAAGCACTCTGAAAAAACAGCAAATCAGGCTTAAGGCTTAAACGATGAATTAAGTGCACACTGACAGTGACAGTTTTAAAATGGTAGTTCTTGTTATTTTTAATCTTTGCATTCTTTTTTATCATGATTTGTATGGAAAAATTAGAAATTTGGTCTCACTGCTTTGGTCATCACTTCCTTCCGTATTTTAACTGAATTATTATTTTTTTAATCAAATCGCCTCTGCTCGTCATTAAGGTGTAACAATCAAGTTTAGTGGCTGTGAATGACAATCCCATTTACAAGACTTTAACATATAGCAATTTATATGTCAACTACTGAACTATATGTAGCTTGTTCTTTACATTGAACCACTACCAACATTAAAACACAAAAAACCTGCAATTATGAAAGTGTAATTTACTATTCATATAGAACTTCTATGAAGGTCTATTTCAAAGTGTTTCATTTCTGCATGAATTAAATGAACTCCAAATGAACACAACTGCTGCCAAAAGTAAGTAAACTGAAAGACTGTGCTAGTGATATAAACTCATTTGTCAAAACATTAAAATCACCTGTTTATACTGTGCAGGCTCCTATTATGTCAGCAAAGCTGATCTGACTTGTCAAGGTAAGGACTCCACAAAACCTCTGAAGGTGTTCTGTGGTATCTGGCACCAAGACATCAACAACAGATCCTTTAACATGCCAGTTTAGAGACACTTTGATCCAGTCATTATTGACCATTTTTCCTTGGTGTAATGAGTTTCAAGAAGTGACTGTTCACTTCATGTCTGGGTCAATGACTTTAATGCTGTGACTGATCAGTTAATTTTAATCATATGAAAATAATATACTCATTTAGTACATTCAGGTCTTCGTCTATCATAAATCCTAGATCTCTGTAACTGCACAGCAAAATCAGTTTGCTTAACATGAGCTATGATCAGCGGCTTCTTCCACTGTTTAACTAGATGAAAAGGGAGGCATATGACCATCTTACTTACAGGAATAGAGCTGGCAGTAATACCACCAGCAATGCCTGTGAGAAATCTGCCCAGGAGGAGCATCCAAATGCCCTGTGCTGCACCCATCACAAGGTAGCCTAGGGTGGACGGCACTGCAGATATCATGATGCTCAGCTTTCGTCCAATTCTGTCATTCATCAGCATTGCACTCAGGCCCCCTGCGGCAGCTCCCAGTGTGAAAATAGACTGTTAAATATAGGGAACAACACACCAACATGAATAGGAGAGAAGCGATAATACTGTCTGCACACACTGCATCTCATTATATCCTCAGGGAAAAGAAACCCGCTTATTAATATTCATAAATGTAACCATAGTGCAAAGCTCCTCTTACACCAAACCATGACACTTGATGGACGTCCATGTGCAGACGAAGGTCTTCACTTGCTTGAAGCTGTGGAATCACCGGTGAAGGATACACCAGAGAAAATCCAAAGTTAAAATTGCCCAAAACTGCTGAAAACACTGCGAGGAAGAGCCATCCATTTCTAGGAGAACATATATGTGCAGTCTTTCAACACCTCAAAGCCAAACATTTATTTTTGCTTACTGTAAAATTGAACACATTTCCTTAAAAAGAGTGGTAAGTGGTTGCCTTGCTTTTTTTTTTTTTTTTTTTTTTTACATAAAAATGTTGCTAAAATTGTTTATTCTAAAATAAAAGATAATAATTTTAGGTTATTACATTTCTCTCAATAAAGAAAATTTAAACTTTTAGCTATAAAAAACTTAAAGAAAAACTAAATTAAACTAACGCCTAAGAGAGAAATACCACTGATTTAAAAGAAATCACCTTATCGGTGTTGGCTGGTTCGGAAGCAGTGGACTTCTTTCACCATGTTCTTTACCCATTGCTCCTCAGTCACTGAATGACAGCTTTAGACACTGACAGAAGAAGACCTTTTATCACACAAAAGGCTGGACATGACACATAGAATAGAGGAAGTTAGTGATAACCAAAACTATTTTGGAAACTCAGCAAACATCCATGTTTTGTTTGATGTTAAGCAATACATGCAATAGAGCAGCAGAATGCACTGTAGTCCTAACTCATTTACGATGTACTGCACTTTAAATTAACTTCTATTATTTCTTTCATGATATCTTTAGCCATAACTATTCATTACTTTTCTGAGTCCGAGTCATAAAAGAATAAGTTTTTAAACTAGTGTTGTAAATAAATTAGCTATACTAACTCCTGTGTTTATGTCTAAGCTCAATAATGAAAGCTATCAGTGGCTGAATAGCTGGTAATTCCCTTCTCTGTGCATAGTACACTGTACAGGTCATGAACTAATGATTTCAACATGGGGATAATGTATTATATGTCCCATAGGGAGCCATTTGGAGGTTAAATTTAAGAAAATGGAGCTAACTGGGATGTCCACTCTCCATCTGTTTTCAGGTCACAGGCACTATGTGCCCTGGATCTTTTGGTTTGACCTCATTTGTAAAGGACAGGCATTGCAGCTTGGAATGCACTCAAAACAAAGTACTAAAGGACAATTAAAACCATGGGTTTTCATTTTAAGATGAAAGACCCAATTTCATTGGCCTAGCGGTCAGGGGCTAAGCAACATGATTGGAAGGATGTGGGTTTGAATCCCAGACCACTTTGCCCAGAGGTACCCTTGAGCAAGGTGTATAAACTGCTCAACTTCATGTAAATGCAGAGAAGCATTTCGTTGTGGTTCACGGTGTGCTGGGCTGTGATGTTCAGAATGACAAAATCAATCATTTTCACTTTTTGAGATGAAGAGCTTTGATAAAAATTGGGTCAATCAAGCCCTACAGAAGACTAGTGTTGAATTTGAATGTTTATTGCCTTTTCTGAGTTATTGGCTTTTAAGCTAGTGAAATCTACACTGAAGTCATTGTTTTCCATTTGCCACAGCTGCCCAGTTTCTGAGTGTTATAACAGGAATCTGTGAATGCCTCTCTCTTTCTGAGAGAGCTCTTCTCGAATAAAGAACTTTACTCTGCAATGCGGTTGCATTTTTTCTTCCCTGAGCAAAGAAAAAGATTTCCAACAGATCCTTTCAAAGAAATACTCAGCTGGTCTTCTTATTTAGCTATCAAATGATGGACATAACATACTATATGGGGCTTTATATATATATATATATATATATATATATATATATATATATATATATATATATNAAGCACTAAGTTGTGCATGGGGTGAGCGTGAAGCATGCTTGAAAGGGCAGAGCACTCTATCTGTGCTCTCACAATATTAATTGTCACTTCTGTTGCTTTTAATTGCCAAGTTTTTCACCCCTGCTTGCTATTCAACCCAGCAACCCTTATCCCTCCTCTAGACACTTATGGGTTGCTAAGACAACGGTCCAAGGATCTGAGCTACACAGTATTTTTGCTCATTCAGTTCCCATCCATAAAACACAATCAGACAAAATCACAAAATCATTGTTACACATTGTTTCACATTCTTACACATTGTTTCACAGTATTATACCCTAAGATAGATATATATATATATATATATATATATATATATATATATATATATATATATATATATATATATATATATATATATACACAAGCTTTTAAACAGTCATTGTTTCTCAGAGCAATGTGCATGAAAGTGTAAAAGTTGCAATGTGTTTTTTCATGTTATAAACACCAGTATTGTATATGCCTACCAGTATCCTTCCATGGAGCCTTGATACATGTTTAATACTAGTTAAAGCAAAAAGGTTTTCCATATAACTGAACACACAAGCCAAAAACCATTTAGATGCCTTCACTTTGAAATGTGATTTTCTGTCATAACACTTATGCTGCATTTACACAGTATTTTTGGGGAATGATCCGCTGAGAGAAAACTTTTAGTAAAAATCCAGATTGGCTGGCATACTATATAATACAAGGGGTGCAGCTTCCAAAGAAAATATTATCTATTATCTAAATATTATCTTAAATTATCAGTTACGGCTTAAAAATGTAGTCACCAACGCACATGTATGTTTATCATGGTCTGACTAAGAATAGAAATATGTGACAGAACCATGCTACTTTAAGTTGGTAGATCAATTTTGTTGTTCCTCTTTCTTAGCTACCAGCACTTCCTGAGTCACTTACTCTGTGTTACTTTACAAAGGCGTTTGCTCTCATGCTCAAGTTGAAAAATTACTCAAATTACCCTTTCTTAATATCTTTTATTATGAACCTGTTGGTTTGTCACTGTTAGAAATCTGAAACCATCAAACATTCTGGTGGCCAGTGCCCAGAGACCAATCAAAGCTTAAAAAAAAGAATTGAAGACAGAAAGTTCTACATCTTTTACAATACTGCAACAGTATTTGATAGCATGTACTTAAGAAGTGGCTGAGGGTAGTCCCATTCATTCACCCCTTTTTGCTCTTTTAGTGGTTTTGGCTTGTTGTCATAGTTCTACTCAGGCAACCACCACTGTGCCCCAGAGCAGTATTTCCCAACCCTGGTACTGGTGGCACACTGCCTTGCAAATTTCAGCAATTTCAACTCTGGAAAAACATGTTCATGACCTGGTAAATAGGTGCAAAAAAACACATAAAAAAAACACATCTGTAAAAAATGTGGCCCTAGTAATGGCTGAATTTAAAATAATTGAAGGGGCATGGTGGATCTTAATGTATTTCGATGGGAATATGGATATTCCTGGTTATCAATTATAGTTACACTTCTTTAGCACATTTTCATACACAGATGCCCATTTTAATGCCCATTTTATACACAGACCAACAGGAATTCTACTTTTCTGCCTTTCCAAACCTAGCGCATGATCCTAGGTCACCTCTGGCCCAACTGCTTCAAAATCAAGACCTCACAGCAAGTACTTCTGAATTCATATTACTGAAGCATGTGCAGCAGTGTTTATGAGGCCATACCTCAAACTCACTGGCCAAGACTTATGGCACCATCTACTGGACAAAGTTTCCGTTAGGCAGCCGTAACCCACCAGCTGCACATAATGTATGTCTGTCCCAGTCCTAGGTGAAGGTGAAGCTTTGGATATTAATTTGCAGAGTATTCAGAGGGTGAATATATTTGTTGGGTGTTTTCCACTGAATGTTCCTCATTATGACCAATTATCAAGAGATGTTTAGTTTCCAGTTTCAGTGATGGAGTATGAAGGTTTGTCAAGGCAAATCTTTTTCAAACAATAACCAAAAACAAATTATCTTGTTTTAGTGTGTTTCATTGTAAATTGATTTTAAATATTGTTCCCACATCTTGGAGACTGGTCCTGCCAATAAAAAAGCACTGGAGCCTAACTTGGAATGGTTTGTTCATTCCATCTGTAGTTAACCCATCTTTCCCAACTACTGAAGAGTGGCACTCTGACGCAAATAGCAGCAGTGGTAAACGTCTGAAACAAGCGCAGCGCAGTCCTACAATAAATAGAGCAGCAGTGATCAACAGATGAAGGAAGAGAGGAATTGCAACAACTGCCATCATCAACAGGAGCAACCGAAAAGGGAACTGTGAAGATGCCTGCATTACAAAGTTTCATCCAATGTCAACATGAAAAAGAAAGAAGCTAAAAAAGGAACTGAGGCAAAGTACACTGCAACATTATTTGGCCTATTGCAAAATGAGGTGCAAAGAGAGCTGCTGCTATTAAGCTAGAAAAGAACCAATTATGACTCAAACTATTTTAAGACCAGCACACAGAATCACAGAGGTCAGGGCAATTAAGGATAGAAATGGAAACGTACACACAAGTGAACAGAGCGTGTTGAGCAGATGGAAGGAGTACTTTAAGCAGCTGATGAATGAAGAGAATGAGAGAGAGAGAAGATTGGATGATGTGAGGATAGTGAACCAGGAAGTGCAGCAAATAAGCAAGATTGAAGTAAGGGCAGCTATGGAGAGGATGAAAAATAGAAAGGCTGTTGGTCCTGATGACATACTGGTGGAAGCATAGAGGTGTTTAGGAAAGATGGCAGTGAAGTTTCTGACCAGATTGTTTAACAGAATCTTGGAGAGTGAGAGGATGCCTGAGGAGTGGAGACAAAGTGTACTGGTACTGATTTTCAAGAAGAAGGATGATGGACAGAGCTGTAGTAACTATAGAGGGATAAAGTTGATCAGCCACACCATGAAGTTATGGGAAAGAGCAGTGGAAACAACGTTAAGGAAAGAGGTGAGGATTAGTGAACAGCATGATGGTTTTATTCTGAGAAAGAGCACTACAGATGCAATGTTTGCTTTGAGGGTGTTCATGGAGAAATACAGAGAAGGTCAGAAGGAGTTACATTGTGCCTTTGTGGACTTGGAGAAAGCATATGACAGGGTGCCTAGAGAGGAGCTGTGGTTTTGTATGAGGAAGTCAGGTGTTACAGAGAAGTATGTGAGAGTAGTTCAGGATATGTATGTGCAGCATGTATGGATGGGCAGTGTGAGAGTGGTGAGATCTGCAGTAGGAGTGACGGATGCTTTTAAGGTAAAGGTTGGATTGCATCAAGGATCAGCACTGAGCCCATTCTTGTTTGCAATTGTAATGCACAGGATGACGGTGTAACGGTGTGGCCTACTCTGAACCCAGGGAGCCACACAGGGTTTGGACCCAAATGCAGTGCCCGAAGCTGCCAGTCCCCAAAAACAGGTAGAAAACAAAATGCTCAAAACGTGTAGAAAACAAAAAGCTCAAAACGGGTAGAAAACAAAAGCCCAAAACGGGTAGAAAACAAAATGCTCAAAAAGGGTAGAAAACAAAAAGCTCAAAACGGGTAGAAAACAAAAAGCCTAAACGGGTAGAAAACAAAATGCTCAAAACGGGTGAGCGGTTGAGCTGGAACGTTGTAGAAAAACAAAAAGGAAAAAACGAGAAACTCGGAAGGGAGGGTGCAGCGTCAGTCAGCACAACAAGACGAAGCTCGAGGGTGCTGAACTGACGCAAACACAAAGCGAGAGACAGGGAGACCTGAGAGAAAACCCAAGGATCTTTACCAAATTACCGTCTGAGTCAAACAACGACCCAGCAACTCTGACTCGTTTTCTCTCCATTTAAATAAGCCCAAGCACAGGTGAACCAAATCACTGTTGATCACCGTGCCTGATTGGCAGGTCTCCCAACAGCGGTTTGGCTCCCCCTAATGCCCCCTCGGGGTAGGGCTCTTACAGGACCCCCCCTCCTAGGAACGGCACCAGACGTTCCCAAACCAGCAGCCTGGTCCCTCCGAAAGGACCTGATGAGCTCAGGGTCCAGAATGTGACGAGCAGGGACCCACGAACGCTCCTCAGGGCCATAACCCTCCCAATCGACCAGAAACTGGGAGCGGCCCCGAACCCGGCGTTCCCTCAACAATCGACGGACCGTATACGCTGGGGCACCATCAATAAGACGGGGCGCCGGGGCCAGGGCCCGCGCGCTACAAAGCACGGGCTTGAGGCGGGACACATGAAAAGTGGGGTTGATGCGCATAGACCTGGGCAGGCACAAACGGTACGAAACCGGGTTGATTCTGCGGAGCACCTTGAAAGGACCCACATACTGTGGGGCCAGCTTCCGAGACTCAACACGGAGAGGCAGGTCTTTAGCAGAAAGCCACACCATCTGCCCAGGTCTAAAAGACAGCCCAAGGCGTCGCTTGCTGTCAGCCGCTCGCTTCTGGGCCGCAGAAGCACGCTGAAGGGCTCTGCGCGCTTTCAGCCAGGAGCGGCGGCAACGTTGCACCAAAAGAGCCGCAGAGGGGACCACCCCCTCCTCTTCCTGTTGCGGGAACACAGGTGGGGCAAAACCGAATTGACACTCGAAGGGGGACATACCCAAAGACGAGTGCCAGAGGGTGTTATGAGCGTATTCAGCCCATATGAGCTGGTCAGCCCAAGAGGAGGGACGTTCGGAAGCTAGGCAGCGGAGGGTCTGCTCCAAGTCCTGGTTAACCCTCTCGGTCTGGCCATTAGACTGGGGATGGTAGCCAAAAGAGAGACTAGCGGTGGTCCCTAAGGAATTACAAAAGGCCTTCCAAAACAGGCTACTGAACTGAGGACCCCGGTCCGAAACAATGTCCACAGGTAAGCCATGGATGCGGACTATATGGTGGAGTAGCAACTCTGCCGTTTCTTTGGCAGAAGGGAGTTTACGCAGCGCTATGAACCTGCCTGCTTTTGAGAACCTATCCACAACCATTAGGATTACAGTATTACCACAAGAAGGGGGAAGGCCTGTGATAAAATCCAGAGAGAGATGTGACCATGGGCATTTGGGAATTGGCAGTGGGTGCAAGAGACCTGCAGGTCTGGCTCTGGGATCCTTATTACTGGCACAAACCCTACAGGCTGCCACATGAGCTCGAACCTCTCGGTCCATTCTTAGCCACCAGAATCGCCTTCTGAGGAATTCTAGGGTGCGAGTAAGCCTGGGTGAGCAGTGAAACTCGAAGCATGTCCCCAGTCCATTACTTTGGCCCTTACAACAGACAGGACATATAGCTTGCCAGGAGGTCCACCCCCAGGATCAGGCTCTGAGGCCAGGGCATTACGAACTTCTGTTTCAATCCCCCAGCGTATAGGAGCCACAATTCTCTGCCGGGGAACAATGGGTTCAGGGGTACCCTCGGAGATAGGAGAGGCCCATTGGCGAGAGAGAGCATCAGGCTTGAGGTTCTTAGACCCAGGGCAATACGACAGCAGGAAGTCAAATCGGGCAAAGAACAGAGCCCACCTAGCCTGACGGGGTTTGAGGCGTTTGGCTTGCTCGATATAGGCCAGATTCTTATGGTCGGTCCAGACCAGTACCTGATGTCGAGCCCCCTCAAGCCAATGCCTCCATTCCTCAAAGGCAAGTTTAACCGCCAGCAGCTCCCGATCTCCTATGTCATAGTTACGTTCGGTGGGAGAAAGGTGGCAGGAAAAGTAAGCACATGGGTGCAGTTTATTATCGGGAGCCGGACACTGGGACAAAACTGCCCCAACTCCCACCTCTGACACCTCAACAATAAAAGGGAGCTCGGGATCAGGATGCTGCAAGACAGGGGCCGCGGACAGCCTATTTTTAAGTTCACTGAAAGCCTCCTGGGTCTCTGGGGTCCAGTGAAAACGCGCCACTGTCTTGCGGGTAAGGGCAGTCAAGGGGGCTGCTATCGTGCTAAAGTTACACACAAAACGACAGAAAAAGTTTGCAAAGCCCAGAAACCGTTGCACTAGGCGGACCGAGGTGGGGCGTGGCCACTCGGCCACTGCTTTTATTTTATTTGGGTCCATGCTCAGCGGCCCCTGGGAGACTACAAAGCCCAGGAAGGTGACGAAGCGAGCATGGAATAGGGACTTTTCAAGTTTTACGAATAAATTATTCTCTAAGAGCAGTTGGAGGATCCTTCGCACATGGACCTTGTGTTCGCCCTCCGTCCGACTAAAAATGAGGATGTCGTCCAGATAGACGAAAGCGTAATGATTCAGGGCCTCTCTTAAGACCTCATTAATGAAACGCTGGAAAACTGCTGGAGCATTCATAAATCCAAAAGGAATAACAAGGTACTCATAATGCCCTGATGGCGTGATGAAGGCAGTCTTCCACTCGTGTCCCTCCCTGATCTGGATGAGGTTGTAGGCGCTGCGCAGGTCCAGTTTGGAGAGATGGAATTATGCTCTAGCAAGGAGATGAATGAAAGTGAGTAGGAAAAAGACAGAATACATGAGAGTGAACAAAAGGACGGAAAAGATGCAAGTGTAGACGTGACAAAGGTGGAGGAATTTAAATACTTGGGATCAACAGTTCAGAGTAACAGCAAGTATGAAAGAGAAGTGAAGAAGAGAGGGCAGGCAAGTTGGAATAGGTGGAGAAGAGTGGCAGGAGTGATTTGTGACAGACAGGTACCAGCTAGAGTAAAAGGGAAGTAAGGGAAATGCACAAGTAAAAGGGACAGTAGTAATATCAGCTTTGTTGTTTGGGTTGGAGACGGTGGCAGTGACAAAAAAAAGACAAGAGACAGAGCTGGAGGTGTAAGAGTTAAAGATGCTGAGATTTACATTGGGTGTGACGAGGATGGACAGGATTAGAAATAAATATATTAGAGGGACAGCTCAGGTTGGACGTTTTGGAGACAAAGTTAGAGAGGCAAGTTTGTGTTGGTTTGGACATGTCCAGAGGAGAGACAAGGATTATATTGGGAGGAGGATGATGGTGATAGAGCTGCCAAGAAAGAGGAAAAGAGGAAGACCAAAGAGGAGGTTTATGGACGTGGTGAGAGAGGACATGTAGGTGGTTGGTTTAAAGGAGGAAGATGCAGAATACAGGAAGAAATGGAAAGAGATGATCCACTGTGGCAACTCCTAAATGGGAACAGCCAAAGGAAGAAGACAGAAAGCAGTGACATTAAACTGATCCTATGAGGTTTACAGGAAATAAAGTTTGGAGCCTTACAGACAGAATAAAAATTGCAGAGCTTCTGTAGCAACCAAATCAGAATCTATGGAAAGAGAGCGCTAGGAGCATCACAGGGCTTATGCTGTCGAGGAAGAAGAGGAGAAAAAAAGAACAGTATTTTTCAGCAAAACAGAAAGCAACAACATCAAAACTATCCTGTCTCTGCCACAACAGCAAAAGGAAAGCACATTATCATTAACCCCTTCTGCAAACCTCCTAGTGCCATTACACCCATGAAAAAGAAACTCCTCAGACACATTTGTTAATTTCATCCAGTCAAATAAATTGATTTAAAATACAATTCAATTAGAATATTTTCTTTTTTTAATTACATTTGTAAAATAAATAAATAAATAAAATGTGAAATGAGGGACCTCCTGTACAGTGTAAAATTTCATTTAATTGTCCCCTGTGAAAACAGGCTGACTCTGTTCCAAGAAGAAGCAAGGAACATCAGGTAATTTATCTGAATTTATCTGATAAAGTCGGTGCACATTCTTTGAAACAACTGAGCAGAGAGGTTGAGGCAAGGCTAGAGCTCGGAGTGATAGAACATCAAAAAATGCATGCATCCCAATGGTTATAGTCCTAAAAGATGATGGGTGACTTAGATTCTGCAGTGGGATTTCAAAGATAACCACTTTTGGCTCACCTCCAAAGGGTAGATGAGAAGATAAAGAGACTTGACAAAGCCAAGTTTTTAACATGCTGATGCTTGTGTATTTATCAACATAAAACTAGTTTCTGAACACCTAGTGACTCATGACTTTTTGTTTCCTTGGAACTGCAGCAAAATTCCAAAACCACATGGATGAGGCAAAGAAGGCTTCCCTGGAAACCTGCATAGCTGATGTTTTTCTATCTGTGCAATTGTTTTCCAGGAAATCACAAATGCACAACAGATGGCAAATGCATCAAAGTGCAGCCAAGCAAGAAATTAGGTCTCTTATTCAGGTAATGTTTGGTCAGTGGACTGATATGCTCCCATGTGGACAAATTTGAAGCTGTGCTTTCCAGCCCCTACAACCAAGAGTGGGATTAGATTCTTTCCAGGAATAGACAGCTAGTATTGGAGGTTTATCCCCAGCTTTCCTAGATGTTTAGCAACACTTACTAACTTGATCAAAAAAGGACAAACATCAAAAGAGCAAATGAACCAGAGAGTGAGCCAGCCTGCCAAGACTTAAAGGCATATTTGTGCTCTGAGCTAGTGTTGCAAAGAGTATAGACTCAAAGAAGCCCCAGGGGGTGGATTAGGAGCTGTATTACTGCAGATTGAGGCTGATGATCAGAGATCAGAGCAGTACACAAACAGAAATCTCCCCATAGGAGACCAGATATTTAACAGTATAGAAAAAAGCACTCGCTAAAAAGTAGATCTGTAGTACTGTTAAGTATATTTTAAGGAAAACAGTCTTAGAGATGACTATGGAGCTTTAATGTGGATGAGGAAGATGAAAGGCGGAAATGCAATAACAGCTATCTGGTATTTATCGGGAAACTCTTTACATTTACATTTACGGCATTTAGCAGACGCTCTTATCCAGAGCGACTTACATCTCCTAATTACAGGGACAGTCCCCCCTGGAGCAACTCAGGGTTAAGGGTCTTGCTCAGGGACCCAGTGGTGGTAGTGCTAGAGGTGGGATTCGAACCAGGGACCTCTTGATCCAGAGGTCCGTAGGCAAGTACTCTACCACTAGACCATCGCCACCCTTATGATTTCAGTTTTTAAAAAAATAAGGGCAACCTTTATCTTTTGAAATGTTTTCTTGAAACCCAAACGAGTGACACGCTGGTACTTGGAGTGTGATTTCAGAGTTAAATAACTGGGACTGTATTAATGCACAACACTGAAACTGTATGAGACAGTTTCAGTGTTGCTAATGTACCTGTCTGATAAAATGTACATTTTTGTAAAGTATTTGTCAAATAAACTAAGATAGGATTTTATGGTTAATATAAGTTAATATAGGGTGCTTTTCAAAGACACTTTTTAACACTGTGTTTTTTTAATCATTTTCTTTGGCAATGAAACTTAAATTGGAGTTTATTCTGATCAAAAACACTTTAATGAAAGTGTTTGATTATCTGAGGCTTTTCACTGTATACAATAAGAAGAAGTTAATGGACCACAAAATTTGATAAATGATTTTACTGGGTCTTGAAAAGGTTATTCATGCAAGTAACAGTGAAGGTTTAAGATTTCTAAAAAAAAAAACAAAAAAAAAACAACATTCTAAATCTCTGAACTCCGAATCATTTGTCTTTCATGCACTACTTTAATAATTTTGCACCTAAAACTGCTCCACTCTTACTGATACCTGAGTGTATATACTTGCTGACTCTTTTTTTAAATCTCTATCATTTTATTTTCAATATTTTAATGCAAATATGTGATGATTATTTACTATTTATATAATTAGTAAAATAATTTATCACATTGTGTTCAATTTTGCATTTTTGCAATATATAGCCCTATCAGAAAATATATTATTATCTTTGTACAAAACCATGAAACAGCAAGTTTCATTGTTTTGTACAAAGATAATAATATTGAACTTGATTTGAAGCTCTGAATGTATTAGAAAAGCCTGTTGGCTGATTGCTCATCTATTCAGCCTAGACCCATTTAAACTACATAAGAAATTTCTTGGCTACTCAGCTACATTTGTCACAGTAGGCAGCACTCTGACTGGGCACACTTGCCATTTCATCAAGTACGTCAGGTGTGTCTCAATGGCCAAGGGTTTAAAGGTCCCAATGAGTCAGAGCAGAGGGTCAGACATTCAGAGTGTAATTCTCACAAGTATGGGTGTTTGTATGTTTAGTATGTAGACTAAAGTTAAGTCTCAGATTCCTGGCTACGCGTTTATTTCCGTTCAGGTCCACCTCAGCATGACAACATTAATATTATGACAAAATGTTCACAATACATGAACATTGTCTCAATGCATTTTTCACAATATTTATCACAATATTTTTTTCATTTATCCACACAAAAATACTAACAAAAACTCCAATAATTAATTTAAATGGTTTTTAAATAAAATTTAACATACTGCACTACATGCAGAGTTCAGTATGAGATTTAGAGGCTCTTCAGCAATTTCACATCTGATGAAGGAGGAGCAATGTAGTCTGAACTGCTAGTTTTTACGTGTTGACCAAGGTTGGCAAATATCAGTGAAGTGCAAAGTTTCAGACTGAGTCAGCTTGTGTTAAGTTGAAATCATGCAAGGCCCTTCAATAAATTCTAATTTCTTTAGATCAGTACAGGGCTAAACGTTATCAGCATGTGCTGCTTCTAAAGCACCAACTTTTGTTTTGATTATTTGGTTGTTGAATATGTTGAGAAGTAGCTGTATTTCAGAATAAAGAAAGGCTCCCAATCTTCTTCTCAAATAATATACTGTGTCCAAGCTTTTATCCTTGTACTTGATTTGACTTGACTTTTGATTTTTCTTCCTGCTAGGCTCTTCTAAGTTATACTGGCAAAATGTAATTACTTTGAAATGACATTTTTTACCGACATTTGAAAATTAAAAGTCCAAATGGTTTGGTGCTGCAGTTTAAAATCATAGTGAATTTTTGTTTAATTTTAAGTATTTCTTGAATTATACATGTACTAATTACCAGTAAACCTGAACATATATAACATGGGAATACAGACAAATACACTAGTTGCCTTAATTTTCCCATTAAGGAGCTGCTAACAACAACCATGCAGTCATGTAAAGCTGATTTTTTGTTCTCACAAGGCTTCAGTGCTACAGAATCAATAACAAACATGCTCCTGGCAGTGTAAAATGTGGGAGAGATGCACCATAAGGAAGCACTTATGATTGCATGTTTGTGCACTACACTTCAGTTCCTGAGCAAGCCTGATAAGATACTGCAGTTTACTATTAAAAAGTACCCTTATCTGCTTCGAGTCTAGTCAAGTAGTTCTTTATTGTAATTTCAACCATATTTACAGTACAAAGTGAAAAAATAAATAAAAATAAAGTGATGATGTGCATAACCAAGAAGAGGCTGATAGAAAGATTTATGAACGGAGCTGGTCATTATAGACATTATATAGTCAGTTACTGTTCAAGAGTCTGATAGCCAGGGAGAAGATACTGTTTTCCAACCTGGTAGTATGCTGCGGAACCTTTTCCCGGACAGCAGGAGGGAGAAGAGTGTGTGGGACAGGTGTGTGGGATCATCAAGCTGGGTGCTTTGCGGATGGAGCAAGTGGAGAAAATGTCCTGAACGGAAGGCAGAGAGACACCAATAATGACCTTCTCAAGGGCAGGGGTGGCCTAGTGGATAGGGACTAGGCCCCTAGATCAGAAGGTCGTGGGTTCAAATACCTGACCAGTAGGTTGCCCTGACAACAGTGGGCATGCAGTCCTTACAGCTTTTTCTTTCCCCTAAATGTTTTCACATCCATTGTACTTGTGCTGATGTGAAGAACACAATAAAGACACATAGAATAGCTTAAAAATAACCCTTGATGCTTCCTACCAAAGAATTATTTTCTTGTTTTTCTATGTTTCATTGATATTGTCATGGATCTCAGATGCTGTGGTCCGTGCATTGCTCGCTGAAAGTATTCAGGAGGAATTGGAGCACACAGTGAAACAATATGTGTCCTCCACGGTTAGTAAAGGACTTAAAGTTTTAAGTTAGTAAAGGACTTAAAGACTTAAAGTAAAGTTTTTAATGCTTTCTCCTTTTTTTTTTCTCCTTAATTGCACTTTTGCCAAAAAGTAAAAAGTGGAAAGTAACACATCCTTTCAAAATTCACTGCAAATTCAAATTTTAATAATGCTATTGTATAAGCACAACAGAACCCTGTTGGTTGTGTGAGAATATCAATTGAAAACTGACAGGTAAAACTCCTAAATGAAGCTTGATATTCAGTGCTACTGTCCAATGAGAGCTGATTACAGCCTTTAAAATGTAAAATATGAATCTCTTCTGTTACATAATCTATTTGTCTACCTTATTTAAAAACTGCAAAATGTACAACAGCTTGGCATGAATTTATAAAAGTAATAAAAGTAGCTTTACTATGTATATGATGACATCACTAGGACCAGAGGACAGCATCACCCCATGTATATGATCATTTAGAGTTTACAAATTTACAGTAGATTCCATATATCCAATTTTTAAATGAATCTGCCCAGACTGTGAAAAAATATGAAGACAAGATAAAATGTAGCTTTTAATTTGTAGAATTTTTTTTTAATTCTGTTCAGGGTCAGGAATCACATATTTGATACTTTCTTATTCAAATGCTCTTGCTTACGGTCACAGATCTATTTTCATTAAGAACTGCTTCCACATCTTTATTCCGTATCCAGTTATTTTTATCTGTATTCATATGCTACCAGTGTAAATAATATATCTAAGTTTAAGGGGACTAGCAGGCATGCAAAGTTCTGTGCTGCGGTGGAATTGAATGTGGGCTGACAACTTAAATTATTGCATAAAAACAAACAAATAAATAGTTTTCATACAATTTTACACATTGGCTCTTACTTTCATGCCAAGCTATAAAACAGCAAGCCTTACCTGCAAGCTTACCATCTCGCCCTCCTGTGAAGAATTGGCTAGATACCTACAAACCCTTCCCTTTTACAATTGAATTCAACTTTTTCAGGGGGAATTAATCTATTTTGTGCTTGTATTTTTGTTGCCAGTTATAAATTATACATAACCACATAACAGATACATTTTCATTATGTGATGAAATTAAAGGTGTGTAAATTAGTTTTACACATTACTTGCACACTAAACATACTAAATTATATTTTAAATAAACTTTATTGTGCATTATTTCTAGAAAAAAATTGCCTTTTTTTCTTAAATCTTAAAACTAAGATTATAAAGGATTATTAACGTTTGATCAAAATATGCAACATAGAAAGACTTTGATTTAGGTTAAAAAGAATGAAAGAAGTGGGATATTATTACTCTACTCTCCACCTCTCAGATTAAGATAATAATAATTTCATTAATATTTACTAGCTATTTAGTGTCTTTCTCAAATCAAAGGTTATGAAATGAATACATTACTGTTACACCTAATTTCCAAGTTTCAGTTTACCTGAATAATGCTGTCATGTTTGGTGCTGGAGTGTATTCCAGCTCTCATAAGACAAAAGGCAGGGAAACACCCTGGACAGGTTGCTAGTCTATCATGGGGCAGACTCACAGACAAACACACTCACAATTTAGCAGTTTAGCATCTCCAGTGAAGCTGACATACATGTCTTTGGATGGTGGGAGGAAACCACAGCTCCCAGATGAAACCCATGAAGGAACCCAGGACCTTCTCACTATGAGGTCACAGGAAATATTATTTTTAAAAATATGTTTATTTTGGGACTTATTTTTTGTGCATGTTTGCATCCATTACATCTACAATGCATATAATTCTAAGTTTATACTCTTGTATCAAAAATAAGAGGAAGCATGTGCCATTTTTTTAACCTTTTGCTTTTTAGGGTCTTTTTCCTGTGTGATGCTGATCACAGCATCCTACATGATGTGCTTTGACCCCATATTGCTTATATTTATACATTTTAGAGCAAACATTTTTTGCTATTTCTTTATACTGTCCCAAAGTATTCAAATTCATCCCTCATTTTTATAGATTTCCTCTGCTTGTCTGTCTTGTTCTTGTGTTATTGTTAAGCTGTTTGTTGTTGATCCACAGGGTTGAGGCTACTAAAACTGCAATCTGAAGCATGCAGTCAGTTGATATATTCTGTAATTTATATTAGTTCCCTGCAATGGACTGGCAACCTGTCCAGGGTGTTTATCCACCTTTTAGCCTACGTACACTGGGAAAGGCTCCAGTACCACTTACAACTCTACTCGCTGTTACCATAATGAATAGATTAGTTTACAGTGAAACATAAATCATAAAACACATTAGGGGCAGTGATGGCTTGTGGTTATGGAATAGGCCCCAGGATTAGAAAGTAATGGGCTTGAATCCCAGACCAGTAGGTTGCCCTCAGTTACCCTTGAGCAAGGTACCTTCCCCATCACTGCTCCAGAGGCACTTTAAATACTTGCCCCCTGCTGAGTGTGTGGGGGAAAAGCAGCGGTTGAATTTTGTCCCCCTTTGTTTGTTTTCCTTTCACTTTCACTTTTAAAGCAAGTACGTCATTTCACAGTCTGCAATGTTCTTGGCTGTATTTGAACCCATAATTATTAAATTAGCCTGATTGTCTACCAAGGAGGCAAAACTACACACATTCTTTACTAAAGCAGAGGTTCAGATTCTTTGTAAAAATTACAACAATGGCAAAAGTATAAGTACTGATTAATCTTCTTAACTCTTAAAAGTAAAAAGTGCAAGGTCTAAAATGTAATCAGAGTGTTACAGAGAATGGTTGTTTCTAAGCAAGGTGAACTGAACCTCACACCATATTAATATAATTCAAATGAACAATAACTTCAATAGCTTCATTGTCACCCATGCCACTACTAGTCCTATCTTTGTGGACATCACATTCAAAACACGCCTTTTCTCTACCATCGATTCTCCCTTTTTTCTCTGTTTCACCTTACTAAGTCGTAACATTATTTATGTTTGTGTCTGATCTACATGGATTTATAGAACAGATTTTTTCCTGTGTTATTGTCAATGTAGGTGCATAATGATGCAAAATAAAATTAATTTTACCTCAAATTAACTGTTTTGAAAAGTAGAAAGTAGATGTATACACTACCAGTCAAAAGTTTTAGAACACATTTTTTATTGACATTCAAACAGTCCAATGAATAGCTTTGAAATGGTATAAAGGTAAGTGGTGAATGGCCAGAAGTTAAAAGAAAAGGTTAGGTTACCCAAAACTGGAAAATAATGGACATTTCAGAATTTTAAAAAAGCCCTTTTTTCAGGGAAATGAAACGAAATGGGTTAAAATCTTAAAGCTGTTTTGCAACAATAGATCAAGCCTTGATCTATTGATCAAGCCTTAAATGTTGGTGCTACCAATTTCTACAGGTGTCCCAACTACCTGATTACAACCCCCTCTGTCTGCATTAAAGTAGTGTTGGAACGCACTGTGGTATCATACCCTCGTGAGCATTATTTTAACAGCTTTGTACTGTAGAAAGTAGAAATGCTATAAAAATGGTGAGAAAAAGAAATGGCAAAGAAATTGTCAAGGTGTCAATGAATATAGTCTCCTTCACCATCAAAAGGCACTAAGAAACTGGGGGAACCTCTGACAGGAAGAGGTCTGGCAGACCCAAAGCCACAACAACATCAGAAGACAAGTTTCTGAGAGTCAACTTGCATAATAGATAAAAGAGGCTTGCCTCGGCCATAAAACACTGCCAACAGATTACTGGAGACTGGAAGAAGGTGTTATGAACTAATGAATGAAAATTTGACATTTTAGGTTTTTCACGCAGTACTCTATTAAATAGTCCAAAAGATGGTTCCTCAGTGTGTGACATCAACTGTTAAACACGGAGAAAGCGGGATTATCTTTTTTGGTCTTTGGATTTTTGGAATGGGCTGTCTTATTGGAACCAGAGTCAATGACTTGCACAGAGTGAGAGGCGCCCAGAACCAAAAATGGACATCACAGCATTCTGCAGTGCCATACAGTTCCCTCTGGAATGCACCTGGTTTGTCATGGGTTCATCCTACAACAAGATTATGACCCAAAACATAAGTCCAAGCTATGCCAGAACAACCTTAGGAAAAATGAACAAGATGGTAAGCTTAAAAAGTTAAACTGACTACCCTTGTCATTGTGAAACACAGCACAGCATAACACAATGAAATTCAACCCCTGCATTTCACCCATATACACACGTGCAGCAGGGGGCAGCTATAGAAAGCGCCCGGGGAGCAATGATGGGGACAGTACCTTGCTCAAGGATACCTCAGGGCAACCTACTGGAGAGGTAATCGAACCCGCAATCCTCCAATCCAGGGCCAACTCCCTAACCACTAGCTACCACTGCCCCTTGAAAACATTCTCAAGTCTCCAGACTTAAACACCATCTAGCTAAAGGTTTGGCAGTATCAAGTGTCATGACAAGGCTGTCGGTCCGCACCACATAGTCTGACAACTGGTGTTCCCCAAGTCTCTGTCCTTGGTCCTCTTCTGTTCTCTTTATATACTGGCTCTCTGGGGAGATCATAGTCTCTCATGGCTTCTCCTATTAGTCTTATGCAAATGACACACAACTAATCCTCTCTTTTCCCTCCAGTGACTGAGACTGGGCTTCTCTACATTGCAATCAATCACCAAGACAGGATCTTCACATTTCTTTTTGGAATTAATTTATTGTCCCCTCTATGACTGCAAGGAATCTTGGTGTCACATTTGATGATCAACTCGCTTTCTTCTCTCACATTGTTAATCTTTCTAGGTCATGCAGACACCTTCTATTCAATATCAGAAGAATTCATCCATTCTTCAGCACCCAGGATACTCAGCTCATTGTCCAGTCTCTGGTCATCTCTAAACTGGACTATTGTAACTCTCTTCTGGCAGGTCTTCTACTGAAGGCAACAAGAGCACTACAGTTGATTCAAAACACTGCTGCAAGACTTGTCTTCAATTGTCCTAAGTTGTCTCCTACCATGCTGCAATATCTGCACTGGCTCCCTGCGGCTGCTTGTATCTGGTTTAAATATTTAAAACTTGCTTACAAGGCCATAAATGGCTTTGAACCCTCTTACTTGACTGCACTTATCAAACAGCATGTCTCCTCTCGTCCTCTCAGACTGTCAAGCACTGCTTGCCTTGAACCTCCTGTCTTGAGAAGAGGAAGGCATGCATCGAGACTCTTCTCAGTCCTGGCTTCTCAGTGGTGGAACGAACTTCCCCTGTTTGTCAGAACTGCTGAATCCCTTCCTGTCTTCAAGCATCAGTTAAAGATTGACCTGTTCAAAGAATTTCTTCCCAATGAGATCTACTCTTTTACCTCTGCACGTTCTTCACTTCTTCTCATTTTTAAAGTAAATTTATATTAACAACAACAACAAAAAAAACACAATTGGTACTTTCTTTTTTATTAGTTGCAGGGTTAATAAGTTTGTTACTTGGTTGTAATAGTTAACCAGCAGTTATTGATCTTAGCTGCTTACTAGAATGAAGATCAAATGTGGAGACAAAGCACTGATCACTCTGGATAAAAGCATCTGCTAAATGATGTAAATGCAAATATAAATGTAAATGGTTTGGAGTGAACTAGAAAGAAGAGTAAAAGCAAAGCAACCTACAAGTGCCACACATTTATGGGAACTTCAGATTTGCTTTTTTCAGAAGAATATTTGATTTCCATTGTATAAAAAATGTCATGCATGTGTTCAGCTGTTATATCTTCCTAGGTGGCTATGTTGATGAGTCAAAAATGTACAAAACATTTTGGTTTATACATGGATTCCATGATTTATTTTTTAACTTCAATTGTTTATTTGTTCTATACTTTCATTTCAGAGTACAATGTGACACTGTCCTTGAAATTCAATAAAAAAAAAAAATCTGGGCTGTGACTTTGACCAGTTTGACCAGTAGATTTGACCAGTAGTGTATGTGATAAAATGTAAAAAATAAAAGCAAAAAAAAATGTCTCCATTTCTTCTGGTCATCTGCATCTTCCTCCTTCAAACCAATAGCCTGCATGTCCTTTTTCACCACATCCATACACCTCCTCTTGGGTCTTCCTCTTCTGCCTCTGCAACCTTATTGTTCTTCCCCATAATATAATCCTTGTGTCTCTGCTGCACATGCCTAAACCAATGCAATCTCACCTCTCTGACTTTGTCTACAAATTGTCCAACCTAAGCTGTCCCTCTAATGACTCATCCTTTCCTAATCCTTTCCCTCCTCATAATTCCACATGCAAATGTTGAAGTCATCCACAGCCCTGTGTAAAGTGACCTTGGGTTTGAGAAAGGAGCTATATACATAAAAATTATTATTATTATTATTATTATTATTATTATAAAAGTGGTAAGGGAGACAGCTATAAATGTGCTTGGTGTGACATTTGGATGGAAGAAGAAGGATAACGAAACCTGGTGGTGGAACCCAGAAGTCCAGGAGTGTATACAGGAGAAGAGGCAAGCGAAGAAGAATTGAGATAGTCAGAAAGATGACTAAAATAGATAGGTGTACTAGGAGATGAAGTGCAGAGTGAAGAAAGCAGTGGCGAACATACCAGTGGAAGCATAGAGGTGTTTGGGAGAGATGGCAGAGAGATGGGAAGGGTGATGCACAGAGCTGTAGAAACTATAAACAGATAAAGTTGATCAGCCACAGCATGAAGTTATTGGAAAGAGTAGTGGAAGCTAGATAAAGAATAGAGATGATCATTAGTGAACAGTGGTATGGTTTTTCTGCCGAGAAAGAGCACTACAGATGCAACTTTTACTCTGAGGGTGCTGTTGGAGAAGAACAGAGAAGGTCAGGAGTTGCATTGTACTTTTGAGGACGTGGAGAAAGCATATGACAGGGTGCCTAGAGAGGAGTTGAGGTTTTGTATGAGGAAGTCAGATGTTACAGAGAAGTATGCTAGAGTAGTTCAAGATATGTGTGAGGGCAGTGTGATGGTGGTGAGATCTGCAGTAGGAGTGATGGATGCATTTAAATTGGAGGTTGGATTACATCAAGGATCAGTGCTGAGCATTTTTGTTTGCAAAAGTTAGGGACAGGTTGATGGCTGAGGTTAGACAAAAGTCCCCATGGACAATGATGTTTCCTGATGATATTGTAGTCTGTAGCGAGAGTAGGGAGCAGCTTGAAAAAATCCTGGAGAGATGGAGAGATGCTCTAGAGCAAAGAGGAATGAAAGTGAGCAGGACAAAGACAGAATACATGAGTGTGTAGGAAAGGGAAGAAAGTGGAGTGGTTAGGATGCAGGCCGTAGAGGTGACAGTGGTGGAATTTAAAAACTTGGGATCAACAGTTCAGAGTAATGGTGGCTGTGGAAGAGAGGTGAAGAAAAAAGGGCAGGCAGGTTGGAATGGGTGGAGAGAGTGGCTGGAGTAATTTGTGACAAACAGGTATCAGCAAGAGTAAAAGGGAATGTTTACAGGACAGTAGTGAGATCAGCTATGTTGTACAGGTTGAAGTGAAAGTGACTATCCTTGTCATTGTGAAACGCAGCACAGCACAACACAACGAAACTCAACCTCTGCGTTTTACCCATACACACACGTGCAGCTATTGAAAGCGCCCGGGGAGCAGTGACAGGGATGGTACCTTGCTCAAGGGTACCTCAGGGCAACTTACTGGTGAGGGAATCGAACCCACAGTCTTCCGATCCGGGGTAACTCCCTAACCACTAGGACTTGGAGAGGTGTCAGAATTAGATGGACAGAATTAGAAATGACTTTATTGCAGGGACAGCTCAGGTTAGACATTTTAAGGGACAAATTTAGAGAAGCAAGGTTGCGTAGGTCTGGACATGTCCAGAGAAGGGATGAGGTTTATTTTGGGAGGAAGATGCAGGAAACGGAAACTGATAATCCGCAGTGACGACCTCTAAACGGAAGTAGCCGAAAGAAGAAGAAGAAGAAGTCTCACTACTGTCCGGTAAACCACTCACACCCATCTGTTATTGATCACTCCTGTCCATCTTCTCAGCACATTCCAACCTACCTGCACTCTCTTCTCCACCGCTCTTCCACACTCGCTGTTACTCTGAAGTTTTGAGCCAAAGCATTTACACTCCTCCTCGCTTGCCACTTCTACTCCCAGCATCAAAAAAAAAAACCAATATGTACAAGCAGTATATAAAACATACACCTAATAAACTCAAGGATGTTTACATCAAATATTTTAAAACAGTAAACGCAATTGGACTCAACAGTATGGCTGCGTCGAATATTTAAAAATTTGAAAAACACGAACCAAAATAGAACGCAGTGCGTTTGCACAGAACACTTCAAAACCGATCCGAACGCCGTCTCAGCCAATCAGAATGCAGGATGGCGACAAACCGTTTTTACAGTGAACACGAGTCGTTTCCCCAGGGTGTCACGTTCTCG
Organism: Hepsetus odoe; assembly: GCA_017165825.1. Classification (NCBI taxonomy): domain Eukaryota; kingdom Metazoa; phylum Chordata; class Actinopteri; order Characiformes; family Hepsetidae; genus Hepsetus; species Hepsetus odoe. The sequence goes on along the minus strand of CM029373.1, from coordinate 17,991,180 downwards.
CTCATTATGGCGACAGTTTGTCGGTGCGTGGAGTGAAAACGCGCATTCAAAAATAAACAGCGTGTCTTTGGGAGCGGTTTTCCCTGCTGCGTGTGAGCAGGAAGAGTCTCCCCGGGTGCGACTACCAGCGACGGCGGAGTGAAACGGCAAGCAGGAGGAGGGCGACTCACAAAATGGAGGCGTCCGTTTAACTTTCTGTTTCTTTTTCGGTTCCTGACGCCTCAGAAGAAGCGAGGGGACGCCACACGAAGGGAAAGCGACTGCTATAGCACCGTGGGGAGGGTTTACCCACTTTAAACGAGCAGGAGAGGAGAGGTTAGACCTCCGGAGTTGAGAACCTGGGGTTTTGTATGTGTTTGTTAGCGCGCCTCAGTGCTGGGCAGCTTAGCTGTTAGCTCTGCTCTGCTAGCTGTTTGGAAAACGCTCTTCCTGGTTGCACAACCTCGAAGCTCAGACCAACCAGTTTTTCAGCCTTGTCGAGCACCATGAAACAAGAGTTTGTTGAATTTAGCTACAGAATAGCATGTTCGCATTCGGTTGAACGCTAAAGCGGGGTGGGCTTTCTTTTGCTCAGGGGAGATTCGGAGCGGAGCAGACGTTTCGATGAAGGGGAACAGAAGGAAACTAAGGCACAGATGATCTGATAGCAAGTGGAAAACAAACGCCCATGTCTTGCCTTCATGGAGAATGACACTACACTAGCAAAAGAAGGTGAACGACCATTCTTTGTCCATAAAACTACCTCCGTTCGTGAATCTGGGTTCACAAATGGCGAGGATCTCTTCTTCTCAGGTCCATGTATCTGCCTGTCTTAAGTTTGGGCGACTAGTGTGTGTGTGTGGGTGTTTATGATCTCCATTGCTGGAGACTCTGGAAATCTTAAACTGGTCGAAAGACACGTTGATTTGCCACGTGCCAGCTGAAAATGCTATAAAAAAAAACACCCTGCTGCCTTGTCAAGACAGACTAAGGTCTTCTTTGTATTTCCTCCAAAGGCAGTGAGTCACTATTTTCCCACCATATTTTTGGATGTGGTAATTTTCCTCAAACAGAGAGTCGAGTAGGTAAAATCTTTCCAGCCTCCGAGTTTTAGGAATTTCACTAAAGGTGTGTGTGAGGATGGATGTTTCAAGTGAACCTTAGAAAACCATCAGCATTTTTCAGGAGAACTGTTGATGTGGTCGTTGTCTGTGTAGTTAAATCATTATTATCATTAATAAGTCCAGATCTTTCCTGGAGGCTGCTTGTCATTGGCATGTTTTAGATGAATCCATTTCATCTAGAGTTCTAAGAATACAGAAGCTTGACTTGATATTAAATTTTATCCATTTTAACCAGAACTGTGTTTAAACAGCTGGATTCGGTTGATGATGATGGATGATCTACAAAAGCATGAAATGATGGTTAAAATGCAGTTGATATCAATATTTTGAATTATTCATACAATACCTTTTCTCACTCTTTGCATTCGTGTTGAAGGTCTTCTTGAGTCTGTGCTGCCAGGCTCAGTAACCTTTGACAACAGTATTTTAGCACCTCTTCGGAACAGCTATTTGTATGTGGAGTCCAAAGAGTGTTTTACCTATACATCAGCATATGTGATCAATAATGCAGTTCTGAAAAGAAGAGTAAGTGGAGTTTTATTCTTGCTAATTTAAGTTTTTGTTAGCATTCAGTTTTTTGCAAACACATTGCAACTGATCATCTTTTTCTGGTCACATTTTCACAGTATTCTGCCTTCTGCACTGAGAAACAGGAAAATGGCTATTCTGAAGAGGAACTGGAGGAGTCTATTGGCTTCTTATTATTTGATGATGAATCACGGGTACATACATGCAACACTGAGCACCGATATGAAGCTTTCTATAGACCTACAGAAAAAAATGATTTGACTCCTTACAACTTGTTCAACTTTATTTAAAGGCAAATAAACTTGCGGAAACAGGCTTAATGGTTGGACAAGGAACGTGCACCACACTTGGAGATTCCTCAAAAGGTACTTTTTACCACAGCAATGTTAGTTTTGGGGGTTTTTCTTGTTTTTTTGTTTTTTTTTTTATTTTACAGTGATGCTGTAGTGTGTTACGTTTATACATCTTTTACACATTTAAAGATGTGTTAAAAAAATACCTATAACAAAATACAGTTACTTTCTTCCTTACTTTCTTGCATATGAAACTGAAATTCCCCTGCAGTTTTAGTTTTGGTCTTCATTACATGTTTTACTTTTGGTTTCCTTATCAAGACTATCACATAACATATCCCATAACACACAAACACAATTCTAACTATACCAACAAATATATATATATATGTAAATATGTATATACACATATACAGTTTTCTTTTTTTAGCTCTAGTGTAATTTCTTAGCAGTAATGCATAGTAACATCCAGTGCCTGCATAACCCACAGCCTATAAATGGAAAGTGACTACAGCTTTACAATGCAAAGCAAACAGCACTTTATCATACAGTTATATATGCTCTTACCATATGATGTGTCCAGGGCAGACACTCTTCTGATTAGAAAGTGAAAGTCTGAAAGTGCAGCTTTATATGCTTTAGAAATGGAAACAGAAAGTAATTGAGCTGTAAGTTCAAAGTACTTTCCAGCACTGCATACCAGCACATATACCTTAGAAGATAAATAAAAAATAAAGTTTCATGAAAGCAGTGAAGATGGCTGCAAGCCATATTTACCTTCTCCCTCTGCAGTCAGTCTGATAACACACAGGTCTCATAGAATATCTCTCTCATATTATTACAGCTTTAGCCAAAATAGCAAAATAATATGCTGTTAATTTCATTGGCTAAACTATAAATACTACAAGTGATGTTTTGGCTGTAAACAGAAAATGGCTTTTTCCTACAGAGTCATTTGTAATTAATGCAGTGGGAGTTTATGTACCTTCTTTTAATCAATAAAAACACAGATTAAACAGAATATTGAACTGTCCAAATGCCAGTTTTGTGCCTTGAGCAAAAGTCTGCCTAATTTCAGTGTGAGCCCTGAGTATAGTGTTTTGCTGTCCATTTAGGCCTGTTCATCAGATATTTTAGAGCAGAGGTAACACCATAGACTGATAACATATGGAAAACATTCTCCTGGCTTATTAGTACTTGGATCATATCCTTGTTTCTTCTGAATGACACTCAAAACATGTATACTTCTGCTTATGAGCATTCTGTAAATGGATCATTATTGGTAGAGATTAGTCAGTGCAAAGTTTAGCACTAGGCTTGGTTTCCTTCCCCTCTCTTGCCCCCCTTTTTTTCTCTGGAACACGTTGTGCTATAATAGGCTAGTGATCTGTCTGCTGATTAGCATGGTTTTTAGTCTGCTCTCTTTTTACTGCGTGAATACATTAATGATAACCTGTTTGTGTAACAGACTTGCAACACTGACTGTTTTTTAAAAGAATGTGTAACAAATATAAACATAGGAAAAATTTGTAGTAAAAATTAAGATATCTAATGATGTCTAGGTTAAGATTACTTATATTTCAGAGTGCTAGACTGTTAGGAGGAATCTGTATACAGCATGTCTTCACCTGTTCCTGGTGTACTGTTGTGTTGCTTCAGCCATAAAAGTTTTGAAGAACTGGCTTTTCCTGTACTTTATAGCAGTATGCATGGGTAGGCAACATGTTAGCGCTTGAAAATGAAGAACTGAACAAAATGTTCCTGGATATGTCTGATAACTGAGCTGTTAAAAAAAAAACTGAGCTGTTTAAAAAAAAAGTGCACTACCCTCACTGGAAGATTTGAGTTCAGAATTGAGTTTATTTTGTGCATATTGCAGTAGCTTGGAAGTTTAAAACTGCATGCTACCTTTTATAAATCATATGAGTGTGGCTTTTGACACATTCTGTGAATATTTAATGGATAAAGTTATTAAAAATCTTCAATCATACTCATGGCTTTCATTTGTACTTTGAACTAGGTGTTTACATATCAAAATACTCTGACTGCCTTGACTTTAAACGCTGGTATGATGGCAAGACTGGCTACATTGTACTCTTGAAGTTGACAAAGGTAAAAAAAAAAAAAATAAATAATAACACACACACAAGTCTTTTTTGTCTCTAATTAATGTCTTATATGTCTGTGTTGCACTCCTAACAAGCTTATTTAGCTTATTCTAAAGAATTATTATATATTTTAATAAAGTTACTTTGAAGTTATTTAAATAAATGAAAAATGCACTTTGTCAAAAGGGTCGGGTTAAAGAGGTGGCAGAAAACTACACCCAGAACTTCACACCTCCATCCTTTGGCTTTGATTGCCATGTGTCAGAGCAGCTTGGAGCAGTGTGCAACACCACCAGCTCCTTTCTGGCTTTTGAGCGGACTCAGGTAATGTGCATACTAATATTTGTGCATTTTAGCTTTGACTCAAGAAAACCTCACCTGACCTGAAATGTGAAATCCTTTTATCAGTTTAGAACTTACACATTTGTTCAACTGGAAAAGCTCAGTACTCAGATTTATAGTTTCCACTATTATTTCTGCAAGAAAATGCAGTCATTTTTAATGAATGAATGCCTGACCAAGTTAATGTTTATTTTTAAAGTATTACATATATGAACTGCTGGATGGAGGGAGTAGGAGAGAGCCATGCCCAAGACAAGTATACCCCTTTGCTATTGTGGCCTTCTCCTATGGGAAGACTACCTCTTCATTAGAGTTGATGGACAAAAGGTCAGTACTATCAATTCAACTTTCATACCATGCCTGAATAACATGTAAATCATTGTCTATTTAAGCCAAGAGATAAACATACTTATAAGCTAACTATAAGCTACGCAAGTCATTCTTACACATGCTTGGCATCATGCATTTACAGAATGTACGATCTTCATATTTTCAGGATTTCTGTTGTTGATTTTTTCAAAACAATTATCAATATGGTTCTAAAATGTTAATATATTCATATTATTTTACCATATCGTTCAACCTGTATATGAAACCATTGAGTTGATAATATTAAGTAAAGATGTCTCTTCTTGTTATTTTTTCAGCCATGAAAAAACATGTAAGTATTACATTATATATGCGTTTATTTATTTAGTTATTTTGTGCAGCTTAAGTAATACTTACATTTTTAAAATAATAATATTAATATTATTAATATTAATAATATAAAATAATATTCTTGTGTAGTAGTATTATAGCTGATGTGAATAACTTTGAATCTGGTGTCCATTGTCAAAACCTAATTACTGTTCTTGCTTAAAAGCGTTTCATGAGAACCTTTTATTACAGCATTTCAGTACCAACCATGGAGTGGCCAACTCAAGATTGATTCTGTTGTCTACGATATTGGGTTTAAGTCTATCCATGGAGCTACATTTCCAGCAAATATGTACGTCCTTGAGTATTTAGATTTATGTGACCAAAATTAATTTGAATGTTGAATAATGAATGTCAGTGCATTAATAAACATTTTTACTGTGAAAATCTTGTATTTTCAGTCCAAAGACAGTCACAGTTGAATGTGCTATTGAAATCTCTGAACTGAGGAAGGCATTGCCCCAAGCACTTTTTGAAACTACTTTTGTTGGTGAAGGTGTGCATTTCATTTTATGCATTTATATCTTTCACAATTTTTTTTTTTGAGAGCCAGTTTGTATATTGCATGAAGAGATTTTGATAACAAATCACCTCAAATGTTCAAACTGACTAAGCAAGTTTTAGTCGTTTGCTGTATGTTGCAATTATTGTAAAATCTACTATGTTAAATATGTTTAATTTTTTTTCTAGCTTCATTCGATAGCAGATGCTACAGTTTATATGATTTAGTGTCCACTGAAGCAGTAAATGACCTGTCTCTTTTAACCCGTGAGTTAAAAGAGAAAGACCTGGTAAGCATTGACTAAGGACAGTATTTGGAGCAGGAGGTTGGGGCTGAGCAAAGAAGTCATGGTCCTTTTTTTTTTTTTTCTCTTTTCGCATACAGGCCCTTGTTGTATCTTTAGATGATGGGGGTTTTCTTATATTATTACATTCATCTAATTTCTTCTCTTATGAAGGTAAATTAAGCTAAATTCAGTTGACATACAGTGTACATATTGTTTTAACACTACATTGACCAGTAAATTATTTTTGTAGGTTCTGGGACCAATAAAGCTTCTGCTCTTCAAGGAATGTTTATTTTCCCAGATTCCAGAACTGTACCAAGAGGTGAGGTATTTTAACACATTTTATGGTGACATGTAGCTTTTCATATTCGTTTAAATTTGTTTTTTTGTTTTTTTCCTGTAGAGACCAAGAGGCAGCACACCAGTGCTAATGTTTCACCAGACATTCTTCAGGTTCTCCCAGCACTGAATTATGCTGAATCAGAAATGGAGAAGTGTCCTACAAAAGGCAAACCCCTTGACACAGTGGAGAAGCACTTGCAGAACTTTGCCACGCTTATTTTGCCAGGCCTATCCAGCAGTCCTGCCAGGGAAGCCAGTATGTTTCCTGATCAGTATGATGTACCTGACGGATTTCCGCTGAGTGCCCCAAAATGGACAGAGGAGGCTGGTGGACACCTAAAAACTTACTTAGAAAATCCATGCAGCTTTCAAATTCCAGTGGCAAGGGCCTTGGAACTACTTGCTGCTGGAAAACAGCAGCGTAGTGACGATGATCATGATGATGATGTCTATTATTATATATCATCACCTGAGGATGCCCCTCAAACACCTGCTGACATAACTTTGGAGAGGGTTGTGACAGATGTGCCTGATCATAGTGTCACTAAGAATGTGTCTGATGAAATGAAAACTGGCAAGCAGCAACCTGAAAAGCAAAATAATGTGCCAGCTGATTTGTCTCATTCTGCTTTGCCAGAGGAGGGTGACACACCTGGTATGGTGGTGGTTGCAACATCTGACAGCACAGGACATAGTACAAATCTCTCACCCAAATCAGGTGACCTGCCTGAACATTGTGCTGTTAATGTTGTTTCAGAAAGTGAGAAGACATCTCAGGGTGTCTCAGATCATGATGACTACAGTGGAGTTCCAGAAGGAGTCTCAGAAGAAGCTCCTGTTGAAAGCACCAGTGAATCATCAACAGAAATTGGAAATGATGTCTTAATTGTGGCAGATAAGGCAAGTCTGCATTCTAAAGCAGAAGCTGAGCTTGCTGCTTTTAAGAAAGAAGATTGTAGGTCAGATTCCCTCTCTAAAGACAGTGGAGTGTTACCTGTTGTGGACAAGGATGTTCTAAAGGAAGTAGGTCTTTCAGAATCCCCTGCTACATCAGAGAACCAGACTGAATTATTGGTTGAAGATTGTACAGTACAGCCACAGACAAGCAGTGATGTTATTCCTGAGTCAAAGTTTAATTTGCAAAGCTTGTCATGGAGCCATGGCAAAAGAAAAATGAAGGGTTTTAGGCGAAATCCTAATAAAGATGATGAAACGCCTTCTGTTCAAAACACTAATTCACTATCTTGTTCATCTATGGACTCTACGCCTGAACAGAGTGATAAAGGTGAGGCAAATTATTCCTCATCCCAACATGTGCAACAAAAAGACTGGCGCTCTCTCCCAAGGCGCAAGAAGTTTTGGCATGCAGATGTCACTGTGAGGCGAGTATTGAGGTCAGATGTTAAGAATAGTGAAAATGAATCCATAGCGGAGAAAAGTCCTGTCACTACGGAGCCCAGTGTTACAAGGAACATTAAAGCCAGTACACCAAAAAGAAAGATGGAAGGCCTTAACATGAGGGAGCGATATGGTCTTAAGACAATAATCACAGAATGTGGCAGGGTCTTTGTTCCCCATGGATCAGAAGTTGCCACGGGAGATATGATGTCATCAAAAGAAAATAAAGACAGCCAAGACTCTTTGATTGTAACAACTACCAGTCCGGGAACAGAGAAACCAACAGATACATCAATTACACCTCTTTCTCAAACGGAAAAGGGTCAGCATTTGACCCCTAATACACTGTCCTCCCAACAGATTATCGAGGAAGACACCACACCCCACCAAAACACTGACCAGTCCGTGGATTCTGACCTCAAAATAACCAAAACAAAAGTCAATGTGTACAAGGCAATATCCATAAGTAAATTAAAGACAGTGCTTAAAAGAGCAAAAAGGACTAAATCACCTCGCTCAAGTGATCACACAAAATCAATCACAGATAATGCAGAGCCTGTAATGAAAAAAGGTCGACAAAACAATGACGTGACGATGGCAACTTATGGCATCTTGAGTCTACTTGAAGATACAAAGGAGAACAACAGCAACATGTCTCCACGTAAAGATGGAGTGGGTAAAAATAGCAATGCATTACAAAACAATTATGAACTGGCTGGTAGTGATGAGGAAAGCAAAAACACATCATCTAAATCCCTTGTGTCATGGAGAGAACTCAAGAGCTCATCATCCCAAGACAAGCAGATGCCAAAAGAAAATGGTATGAATATCTTTGCATTTGAGCAATGTTTAATTTAACAAAATAAATGGTGGTTGATAGTAAAAAATTATGGAGTATTATAATATTGAGCTCTGCACTACTTGAAAATGCCTAAATTGGAAAATGTTTTCTTTAAGATTTAAAGTCCTATGTCTTAACTATCAAACGTCTTTCAAACTGGTAGACCGGCACTAGACCTCTTGAAAATTTATTACAATGACACAGGTGTAAAAATTGGTTGAATGTATTCTTTCTCTGCTTTTGTTTTGCTTCTGTTCTGCTAACCCTACTAAAAATCTTAGAAAAGCAATCCTAATTAAATTTCTGATTTGCATCATGTTATTATATTATATTATTATTATTATTTGTAAATATAAAAAAAATATTTTACATTTTCAGTAGGGAGAGCACAAGACTATCATAGCTTTGTTTCTTCTCTTGCTACTGTCACTGTATATGTTTTGCTTGTTTGTGTCTTACAGTTCTGCTTTGTTTTCATGCCCATACCTTCTTGCTGCTTTTTCATGCTCTATTGTCTCTGTGTTTTGTTCTTTTTTCACAGGATGCATCAATTTTGACACCTCTGCCCCTAATGAAATAGTTAAACAAACTGACCAACAGCTCATGTCTGCGCTTACTGAAGATAGATTAGGAGGAAAACGTATTAGCTCTGAGAGCAAAAGCATTAATGCAGCACCGGGCATTGGTGCATCACTGCCTTCAGATGGCCTTAATCTTCTGGCTGACTTGGCCCTCAGTGTGAATAGTGAAAAAAGGCTGCATAACCCAGCAAAATCCAAACAGGAGACCAATGCTGGAGTCAAGACTAGTAACTTGCCGGAGTCAGTTCGTCATGCTCTGTTGCAATGCTCCTCTACCAGATTAAAATTGCCCCCCAGGTCCCCTTTTCCAGAGAGTCTTGTAGTGCCTGGGGATTTGTTGTTGGAAATATCAAAAGAGCATTCTTACTCACAGCCCCCCTCTTTGCTGTCAGGTTTTTCGGGAGCATGCCCCCAGGTTCTCTCTCCTGCTGGAGCCGTTGAATCTCTTCTGTTCTTGAATCCTACGCTTCAGCTGAAGTTACCTGTTCACAAAAGTGGCACAATCTATCAAGAGAAAGGAGAGAAAAATGGATGTAAACGTCTAACATCTTCAGATGCCCCACCTCCATTTGCTATGAAGATCAAAATGCAGAGGCCTAAATTTCTCCACCAGAGACAAATCATTGAAAAGGACAACTCAATTCAAGTGACAAAGTTTTGGGGAGAAATATATGACTTTAAATTTGACAGCAGGTTTACAAATAATCTGCTAGAAAAATCTGTGACAAGAGCACTTCATGGGTATGTGGTTCATATGTCTAGTACATAATTTGTATTTATTTATTTAAATTTTTTGCCTTTTGCCTATTTTAATTTTATACCTTTTGTATAAAGAGCATGCACAAGCTAAAAAGTAAGTTCAAAATAAAATTATGTACACTTTATGCCAGCCTTATTTCAAGTTTAGTCTTATCTGATAATTTATTGTACACAACTAGTTTCATAAATCCTTTTAAATGTGTTACAGAGAATTTTCTTGTTGCCTTTCTGCTCTTGTTGTCTGAGCTCAGTCTCTGGTCTAAGAGGTCAGCCTGGACCAACTGAGCAGAGTACCTGTTGAGCTACTTCCAGGCCTTCTTGCAGATTTTCCTAAAAAGACAACTTGCAGAAGACAACTGCTATATTGTCATATAATTCTCTATACATATAAGTCATGAATTAAGAAAATGACATTAGCTTAATGGTTACTGTTAAAAAAAATTGTTTGTATCCAAATGACAGTCTGCAGTACAATGTAAAACAGGAAAATGTTAAAAAGAAATGTAACCATGTACTATAAACTGCTGTCTGTAATTTTCTGTCTTAATTTTTACAGCAAGTGGGATATCTGCTTTGAAGACACCTATGAACAAGTCCACCTTGTCTTCCATATGTGGATAGGTCTGTTTTACAGCAAACCCACAGCCCGGTTCTTTCACTTTGACCACAGCAGTCCACTTCTAGAAAGGAAAGACTCTTCAAAAGAGTCAGACAGTATGATTTCTTCACCACTGCCAAAAGTTGGTTTGAGTTTCATGGAGGACAGTTCATTAGTTCAAGAACATCCATTAGCTGATGTTCTTGACCTCTCAGTCAAAGCAACTGAATCTGCAGATCAGTGCAGAACAGTTTCACAAGGAAGCAGTGAGGAACAACCCACAAATGTTTCTGACATAAGATCCAAACGGGAAAGCACAGTGGAAATTCGAGAGTTGGCTTTTCCTAGTTCAAACCATACTTCTTACCCTCTAGAGCCAAGTGTTATGGTAAGCATTCCAACTGTGCAAAGATTTCATTTTTAAATGCATATATTTACCATAAAATGTGTTTTATATCATGTGTCTTCTACAATGAATAGCATCAATTTTATCATTCTGGAAGAAATTTCAAAAACAATTATTCTGGATATGACTGAAATGGGAAAGTTTTAATAAGGTGACAATAACAACTGAAATGAAACTGCTCTGTATTCAAATGCTGGCAAATAATTCATCCTAGCTTACTGGTTTAACCTTAGAAATGTTAGATTGTTGATGTTGATTTATCATGGGTGTATGTCAGTGAGTTGATTTTGTGTGTGTGTGGTGAACATCAGAAACAAATATTCCTTATTTACAGAACTGACTTTTAAAGGTCACTTTATATAATGGTAATATACTCTTTAATACAGATTTATCTCTCACTTTGTTTTTCTCATTGTAGGATTACAGATCCACTCTCAGTATCTTGGAAGAAAATTCCATTTCTGACAGTGATGGCTACAGTGACATGGAGAGTGATGCTGTCACTTTAAGCTCTTACACAAAACTCTTGGAGAATAACAGTGCATACAGTAATTTGTGTGAGAAGACAACAGATATGTGCATTGATGAAGATAAATGCTCAAGAGAGCAAAATAATTTACTTGTTGGTCAAAAAAGTGTGCCATCAGAACTGAGGAGCAAAAGCCCTGAGAAAGTTTCTTCTCTCACAGTAACAAGCTTTGGTCCAAAAGCTGTTGCTGTATATCACAAGGTTCCAGGGCCTTCCAGGCCTGTGACTCTCTCAAAGATGAATGATCAGTTTCCTCAAAGAAATACCTTCAATTCCATGAGCTTTAAGAGCAAAACTGGGAATGAAGTGCCTGTATCAATGCCCAGTGAGAGTGTATCCAAGGATGAGAACGAAACAGCGCTTGCAGACAAACATTGCACGCAGCTAGATGTGCATTCCATTAATGACAAAGAGGAGAACACATTTAAAATCCTGGAAGTGAGCAGTTCTGCCAGTTCTGTGGTTTTAAGCGATGAAGATGAAAATACAAAAATGGAAAGTAAATCTGTGTCTGAATGCAGCAGCGACATATCTTTAAGTGTTCATGGTGTGAATGAGCATACAAAGGAAATTATTAATTCTACGCTGCAACTTGTGTCTGAAGATGGAAATGTAATTCCTCTGCTTAATGTATCTGAGATACCTATGGATATGTGTGATGTAAATGATCAAATGAAGGAGCAAGTCAAGCCTGTGAGCATTGGTCAGCCTACACATGATGGAACTGGAAATGTTGCTGAGAGAATACATTCTGAAAAGACAAAGGAGAAAATTCAGCCTATATCTGAGTACAAAGATGACACACCATGGATTGCTGCCAGACATGAAATGTCTATGCCTGATGAGAAAAATGAGACTCCTCATGGTGTTTGTAACATGAATCATAATGCAAAGGATGTGGATGAACTTATGCCTGATTTCAGAGATGGTACATTTGTACTTGGTTGTGATAAACCTCTATGTGGTGTTGACGATAGAACACCTGCAAACGTACAGGATGTGAATGATAAAGTAGAGGAAGCCAGACCTGAGTTTGATGGCAGTGTTTATACATCTGTTATTGAGCATCATGGTAATGAAGAAGGCATGCCTGTCAGTAATACAAATGTCATGGAGAATGTCCTGGAGCAGTATGAGGAAAATGCAGGCAAAGTAATGAGAAGTCATTCAAGTGATAAAACAGAAGCAGAACAGCTCATTTATAAAAATACCAACTGTGAAATGGATTTGGAGGAGCTTAGACATATTGAAGAGTCTAATGCGTCTGCTTTGGAAAAAGATTGCCTAGACATAGACAAGAAAATGGGTGATGAAAAGAATCCAGAAGATGAAGCTCAAGGGAAGGTGAATGAAGATGAAACCTCTTGTGGGAAGGCTGTTGCTGACCAGATCAGTTGTGCTGCTGATATTCCAAAGCCCTGTCAGGGTGATATAAAAACTGGGACTGGGACAAGCAGTGGTGGAGAGCACATAAATGATGATGCTTTAGTAGAAATGGCAACAGTATCATCTACAGATCATGTAAGCTCAACTGCACATCTGTCCATTAAGTTGAAGGAAGGCCACTCTTCACTTGCTGTTAAAGCCCATTTCCCCAAAACAGAGAATAACAATGAAAACACAGAACTTAGTAAATCACCAGTGATTCCGAATGAGACTCCTGTGATCTATCATACTGAACCTAAAAAACCATGCATTGATGTCCCCCCCTGCACTGTTGCCATTAATCCAGAACCAGAGGACAGAAATGAGGCTTGTCCATTGGATTCAACCAAAGCAATTGATTTATCCATTTCAAATTCTAGTGTTGCCCAAACAGCACTGGACAAAGACCTTCAGTTAAAGGAGACAGACTCCAACCAAACATGCATAGCAGCCACAGTTTACACAATACCTCTTGATAAAATGTCTGTGACATGCTGCAGTTTTGATAGTCAGGATATGACGCCACCAGCACTACAAATAGATACAGAGTGTGAACTCAACAGCAGAAGCTGCACACCTACTCAGGATGAACTGCCATATGGTCATGAGAGTTTTGACGATTTGCAAGACAATCACAGTTTTGAATGTGAGCTTCACTCTGTAAGTAGGAGCCCCACTATTGCATGTTTGTCGCCTGACAGCCCACCTACCGATTCAGAGAGACACATTTCTAACTCTTCAGATTACAGAGCACAATCCTTGTCGCATGATACCACAGACAATGTGACTGTTGAGAGCAATAGCAAATTATTCATCAGTGAACCTGTGCCCAAGCAGAAATGGCTTAAATATGACCATAAAGTTCCCCCAACAAGAAATCCCAAGGAACTTCAACCTCAAAAGAGCCAGTTTGGTAATTTACCTGAGCAATATAAAAATCAGTTATCAGGTCTACTCTTGCCTTTGATGGATGGATCTACCCAACAAACAGATGAACCTGATGTACTCAGGGAATCGTATGCATTTGATGAGAATCCAGAGGGTCCTCTTACACGTTTCAAAAACAGTACTTCTATTCACAGAGAAGTCACACAAATCCCAGCTTGTACTGAATACAACCCAGAAATGCTTGACTGGGAACAACAGTTTCACTATTCAGATTCCATGTCCACTGAGGATGCGTCAGATGAATGGAGTCTTCCTTTCAGACATCAAGCGGATTTACGTTTTTCTGATGACAGTCTTCATTACAGTAGCAAGAAAATCTGTCAAGAAAAGTGGACCCAAGAAAACTCTGAAACAGGTCACAGCATAAAGAAGACTTTCTTCTGTGGTGCAGATCAAACTAAAACATTAAGGACAGTCACTTCTAGCCCATACTCTAAAGAAGAAAGTAAGCAATCTTTTGACTGGCGCAGGTACTTCAGGAGAGATGGAGTATTTCCTATGCATGGGGAGAAAGAGAGATTTGCCCATGTTCCTCCATCTTCTATTATCACGGTGTTTGACAACAAAGGTAACAGAATAGTTTTTGAAAACTCTTCTGCTCTCAAGCCATCAGTAGGTACACATGGTGTGTCAAAGACTGTCAAAGACTCTTATCGTGATTGGGAAGATCAGCGCTCAAAATCTGAGATCACCCAGTCTTTAATGGAAAATGAGTATCTTATTTTCTCAGAGAAGATGAATCGGATGCTCAAAAACTACAAGACAAAAGGCAGAGGTAAATCACAGCACAGACCTAAGGTCAACCCTGAAACTCCTATGACTATTCAGTTTTCAAGACTTGATGAGCAAGAGAGTTCTGTTCGGTTTGATGAGGCTTGGCCAACTCTTTCTAAGTTTAAGATAAACGTGAACATATCTGAAAGGAAAAGAACGAGGGAGACCATGAGTTGTGGTAAACCTTTACATCTCCAAAGACTTTTCTGTGAAAGAGGAAAAGAGGCAACTTGCTCTAAGATATCAGACATAACAAAAGAATGCACAAAGTCATACACCACCATGATGAATGATATTTGCTTTGGTAAGACCATTCCTCATAACCAGGACAGGTTTAAAAGGAAATGGGAAGAGACTGCTGCTGGTAGCAAACAGTCTGCATTCTGCGGCCGCATCAAAAAGGCCATGTTTGATAATCTGCATGATCATTTAAACTCTGTTGTGAGGCAGGCATGCTTCATTAAGTACAATTTCTACATCCTGGTTACATCTGACGACCCCTTTTTTGAGGAGACCAAGGTAGGTAAATGTTGTATGAGAAAGTTTATTTATAGGATAGTATTGTTCAACGCAGACAGTTCATTTATGGATGTTGCTCTGACCTGCAGGACCTGTTAGTGCAGGAGGGACACACAGCAGTTGAACCATTTCAGTTTGACATGGATAACAATGACCAAACTCCTCTTCTTATTATAATAAAAAATGAGGATTTTGCAGAGCACTTTTGTGAAGTAAGTTACAAGATTATCAAACATTTTCTGAAGTTGTAGTGAAGTATGCTAAAAATGTGAAAACCCTAATATTGTTTCTTTCTAACCAGGTGCCACATTTGCTCGATCTGAAGAAATCATCCAGAGTTCTCTTTGCAGGCATTGATCGACCTGATGATGTTGTGAACCTCACTCACCAGGAACTTTTTGCAAAGGGAGGATTTGTGGTATTCGATGAAACCGCTCTAGACACATTGATTTTAGGTAGTGTTTTTTGAGTATAAAACACATTACTTGACTTTTTTTTTTTTTTCTTTTACTTGAATTCTTAAAATCCATCTTGTAATTGTGTTCTGTTTTTTTTTTTCAAACCTGAAAAAAGAAAACATGAAAAAGATTGTGGGCATTATGGAGGAGCTTGACAAAAAAGGGAAGTGGAAGTGGTTTCTGCACTACAGAAACAGCCGCAAGCTCCGGGAGAATGCAAGGTAAACTCACATTTTTTTCCTCCAGTTGTAACTGGAAGGTTTTTCCTCCAAGAGAGAAACCTTTAGAAATAATCCTGAGGAAACTATCACACTTTTAACAACTTCAAAATTATATATATCTAATATTTTAAATATCATTGAAACTTTTTGAAATGCACAACTTACAAATCAAAAGGTATATGATCTAAAACCCTCATACATCTGGTGTAACAGCAATGTGTTTTTAATTTGCAAATATTTAACTGATAATTGGACAATTTACCATTAGATGTAGTCCTGAGGCATTGGCCAAGAAGAACTTCATGATCTGCTGCCAGGAAGCTGGGATAGTGGAGGTCTTGCCTTATCATGAGTGTGATGTTATTTCACGAGATCGACCAGACTACCTTCGCTGTCTAGTTCATCTCCAGGTCCAGAACGCTTCTGCCCGGTTTCCTGTTTTTATTACAGGTGAATATTTAGTTTTAGGCCATATACATGTTCATACTCTCAAAATCATGTTCATATAAACCTGCTTTTTGATGGTTCTTTTAAATTTGCTTGAGATTTTATTAAATTACAAAATGAGTCATAGTAAATACTGGAGGTTGCAAAGTGCGAAAAGCCAGTGTGTTTGCAGCTTTAAGAAATGCTGATCCACAGAAATCACAATTTAGCAATTCCTATAATGCTGATTATTCATGTTCCCTTCATAATTTACAGGATAGATCATCTATATGGCTCTATAATTTCACATACATATTACATTTTTATTCTCACATTCATTTGTTTATTTTTGTGTGTTTCTATTTCAGATACACCGGCTGAGTCTTTTGGCAAAAATGGGATTTTAACCATGAACATTTACACATTCTCAAGAATTTTGTCAAATGACACATGTTCCGTTTCATAACTCGCTAGCTAAAAAATGGTTGTTTGACCATGATTTTTTTTTTCTTTGTTATTGTTGTTTGTTTTTTGTTTGTTCAAAATCTGGCTACTTACTTTTTGGTGAGTGTTCTCTTGTTCATACTGGAAAAGATGTTCCTATGTACATGCTAAGCTCTTAGTAGTGAAGACATGTAAAATGCAGTAATTTAAAAAAACTGTAAAGCATAAAATACCAGTGGTATTTTTATGAATTTCAGTTTGGTTTCATATGGTTTTATAAATCAGTTCTAATTTTAATAAAGTACTTAAGATTTGGTGTTTTTTATAATTATTATTTCTAAAACAACTATGTAATATACTAAGATACAGACCTGTTCTTATCAGAATCTTAAACACCAAAGTGTTTCCAGAATATGACTGCTTATAACCCAGCGTGCAGTAATTATTTAAAAGATTTTAAGTAATCCTTAATATTTCGGACTTTGTATTACTATTAGGAAAAGCTATGACATGCTGATATATCTCATCTGTCTCTCCTTGAACAAATCTCTGATAACTGATGGTCTTGAATCTAGGATTGGAGGTTTGTGAACTTCTGATGGGAAGTAGTCATAGAAATGTACTTTTGCATTTTCATAGAACAGAACAATCATACGTTTTACTTGCAATATTTTTTCATTTATTCTGAAATATCAGTAAGTTGTTTTGTTTCACAATACGTTTTTGTATTTACGCACGTTTCACGTCTGACGTGACAATGTTTAACAACAGTAATACAAAGTTTTACAAAGAAATTAAAGCTAGTAGCGCCTTTCTATTGAACAGACTGCTTTGAAGTCATTACATCAGTTAAAAGATTGTTTTAGAAGGTTTAAAATGGAAATGCTCATTTGATTCTTGTGCACATGTAGTGGATTTACTTTTTGTGCCCCACATTTTGTTACATATTACTTTACAAAACAGTTTGTGTTTGGTAAAGCAATATGTAGTTTGTGACAAAAGGTATTCTGATATGTAAATATTCTGAGCTTGGCTGATGGCACCTGTCAAGAGTATTGTCAGTTCCTGAGGTTAATGTGCTGGAAGATTTGACTTTGTCAGGGGCCAAATTGTGATGCCAAGGCAACTGGGTCTCAGCTTCTCTTAAACAGGAGATCTTGTTAAATGTTCCCAGAATGCAGTGTACATCAAAACTTATTATTTCTACATCAAGTGGATTCCCTTCAGTGTGTCTTTGCTGACCTGGAGAAGACATCAGAGAAGTCACCAGAATGCACTTTAGACAAGGCAAGCTGGCTAAGGCAGCATGATGATCTGCTGGAAAACCTTTGATCCTTGTACAGTGTGCACGATTATTAGGCAAATGAGTATTTTGAGGATCTATTTCAATATAGAACAAACCCAGCCACTAGGGATGCACAAGCATGTGCCGGTCCCAAGCCCGAGTAAATGGGGAGGGTTACGTCAGAAAGGGGCATCTGGTGTAAAACTTTGCCAAGTTAATTTGCGGACCACAATACAGAATCCATACCGGATCGGTCGAGGCCTGGATTAACAACGACCGCCATCTGTACTGTTAGCCTACAGGGTGCTGGTGGAAATTTAACTACTGTTTGCCAAAGGAGAAGAAGAAGAAGAGGAGGAAGGCATGTCCAGATGGAGAAGGAGAGAATGAAGGGGAGGAGAGTGGAAGTGAGGTTAGGGACTTTAAATGTTGGCAGCATGACTGGTAAAGGTAGAGAATTAGCTGATATGATGGAGAGAAGGAAGGTTGACATTTTGTGTGTGCAAGAGACTAGATGGAAGGGTAGTAAGGCCAGGTGTATTGGAGGGGGGTTTAAACTGTTCTACCATGGTGTGGATAGAAGGAGGAATGGAGTAGGTGTTATCCTGAAGGAAGAGTATGTGGAGAGTGTTTTGGAAGTGAAGAGGGTGTCAGGGAGGGTGATGAGTTTGAAGCTGGAAGTTGAAGGTGTGATAATGAATGTTGTTAGTGCTTATGCTCCACAAGTTGGTTGTAAGATGAAAGAGAAGGAAAAATTCTGGAGTGAATTAGATGAAGTGATAGGGAGTGTACCCAGGGGAGAGAGAGTGATGATTGGTGCAGATTTTAATGGTCATGTTGGTGAAGGGAACAGAGGTGATGAGGAGGTGATGGGTAGGCATGGTGTCAAGGAGAGGAATGCTGAAGGTCAGATGGTTGTAGATTTTGCAAAAAGGATGGAAATGGCTGTAGTTAATACTTATTTTAAGAAGAGGGAGGAGCACAGGGTGACGTATAAGAGTGGAGGAAGATGCTCACAGGTGGATTATATTCTTTGCAGGAGGGTCAGTTTGAAAGAGATCAGAGACTGCAAAGTAGTGACAGGGGAGAGTGTAGCTAAACAGCATAGGATGGTGGTCTGTAGGATGACCTTGGAGGTCAAGAAGAGGAGGAAAGTGAGGGCAGAGTCGAGGATCAAGTGGTGGAAGCTGAAGGAGGAGGACTGTAAGGTGGAATTCAGGCAGGAGTTAACACGGGCACTGGGAGGTGTTGAAGAGCTACCGGATTGCTGGGAAACTACTGCAGAAGTGATACGGCAGACGGCTAGAAATGTACTTGGTGTGACATCTGGAAGGAAGAAAGGATAAGGAAACCTGGTGGTGGAACCAAGAAGTCCAGGAGTGTATTCAAAAGAAGAGGGAGGCAAAGAAGACATGGGACAGTCAGAGAGATGAAGAAAGTAGACAGGTGTACAAGGAGATGAACCGCAGGGCGAAGAAAGCAGTGGTGAAGGCCAAAGATAAGGTGTTTGGTGAATTGTATGAGAGGTTGGACAGTAAAGAGGGAGAAAAGGACCTTTACCGATTGGCTAGACAGAGAGACAGATCTGGGAAAGATGTGCTACAGGTCAGGGCGATTAAAGATAGAAATGGTAACGTACTCACAGGTGAACAGAGCGTGTTGAGCAGATGGAAGGAATACTTTGAGGAGCTGATGAATGAAGAAAATGAGAGAGAGTGAAGACTGGATGATGTGAGAAGAGTTAACCAGGAAGTGCAGCAAATAAACAAGATGGAAGTAAGGGCAGCGATGAAGAGGATGAAGAATGGAAAGGCTGTTGGACCGGATGACATACCAGTGGAAGCATGGAGATGTTTAGGGGAGATGGCAGTTGAGTTTCTGACCAGATTGTTTAACACAATCTTGGCAAGTGAGAAGATGCCTGAGGAGTGGAGACGAAGTGTACTGGTACCGATCTTCAAGAATAAGGGTGATGCACAGAGCTGTAGTAACTATAGAGGGATAAAGTTGATCAGCCACACCATGAAGTTATGGGAAAGAGTAGTGGAAGCTCGGTTAAGAAAAGAGGTGAGGATCAGTGAACAGCAGTATGGTTTTATGCCGAGAAAGTGCACCACAGATGCAATGTTTGCTCTTAGGGTGTTGATGGAGAAGTACAGAGAAGGTCAGAAGGAGCTGCATTGTGCCTTTGTGGATTTGGAGAAAGCATATGACAGGGTGCCTAGAGAGGAGTTGCGGTTTTGTATGAGGAAGTCTGGTGTTACAGAGAAGTATGTGAGAGTAGTTCAGGATATGTATGATGACAGTGTAACAGTGGTGAGATCTGCAGTGGGAGTGACGGATGCATTTAAGGTAGATGTTGGATTACATCAAGGATCAGCACTGAGCCCATTCTTGTTTGCAATAGTAATGGACAGGTTGACGGACGAGGTTAGACAGGAGTCTCCATGGACGATGATGTTTGCTGATGATATTGTGATCTGTAGTGAGAGTAGGGAGCAGCTTGAGGAGAACCTGGAGAAATGGAGATATGCTCTTGAGAGGAGAGGAATGAAAGTGAGTAGGGCAAAGACAGAATACATGAGTGCGAATGAAAGGGAGGAAAGTGGCGTGGTTAGGATGCAGGGAGTGGAGGTAACAAAGGTGGAGGAGTTTAAATACTTGGGATCAACAGTTCAGTGTAATGGCGAGTGTGGAAGAGAGGTGAAGAAGAGAGTGCAGGCTGGTTGGAGTGGGTGGAGAAGAGTGGCTGGAGTGATTTGTGACAGACGCGTACCAGCTAGAGTAAAAGGGAAGGTTTACAGGACAGTAGTGAGACCAGCTATGTTGTATGGGTTGGAGACAGTGGCACTGACGAAAAGGCAGGAGGCGGAGCTGGAGGTGTCAGAGTTAAAGATGCTGAGATTTTCATTGGGTGTGACGAGGATGGACAGGATTAGAAAAGAGTATATTAGAGGGACAGCTCAGGTTAGACGTCTTGGAGACAAGGTTAGAGAAGCAAGGTTACGTTGGTTTGGACACGTCCAGAGGAGAGACGAGGATTATATTGGGAGGAGGATGTTGAAGATGGAGCTGCCAGGAAAGAGGAGAAGAGGAAGACCAAAGAGGAGGTTTATGGACGTGGTGAGAGAGGACATGCAGGTGGTCGGTTTGAAGCAGGAAGATGCAAAAGACAGGAAGAAATGGAGACAGTTGATCAGCTGTGGCGACCCCTAAACGGGAGAAGCCGAAAGAAAAAGAAGAATAGATTTCAGAATGTCTTTAAGCTCTGTAGCCTTCGTTAGTGTATTAGACAGCATCTGCACTTATTATGATGAAGACCGGGGTTTGATTCGTTGACCTAGAGGTTGCATGCTTTTAGTGCTTAGTGGTTAGGGCCTAGGCCCCAGGATCAGAAGGTTGTGGGTGCAAATCCCAGACCGTGGGTTACCCTGAGGTACCCTTGAGGTACGGTCCTCATCACTGCCCCTGGGCCACAGATGTATAGCTGCACAGTGTGAATGGGTGAAAAGCAGAGAAAGAATAGTTTCTTTTTCCCAGGTTTTCATGGTATGTCTGTGCTTACGCAAAACTAAATGATGCATGTAAGCATGACATTCTTTGACAAGCATCAGTTGCAGACAGTCTTC